>VUYV01000200.1:854491-888993 GCA_008711295.1 Anarhynchus alexandrinus | reverse complement strand
TGACCCCTTCGTAGAAGGCCACCAAATTAGTCAGGCATGATCTGCCCTTGGTGAAGCCATGCTGGCTGTCACCAATCACCTCTTTGATTTCTGTGTGCCTCAGCAGAGTTTCCAGGAGGATCTGCTTACTGCTTACAGTGTCTTACTGGACTGATGGACAAACAGAATTTGTATACTTTTTTCGTGATTAATACTGAGCTTTTTATTTGCTGTCTGTCAGCCTGCACGCAGACTGCCTTGTCAGAGAGAGATAAGTGCTGCAAGTAAAGGGGAGATAATCCGTGTGCCTCTCTCCTGTGTTGCAGGGTTATGCTGCAGAGATGGACAACCCCTTAATGGCTCATCTCATTTCACCAGAACTCCAAAATAAGAAGGATATCTTGTTTGGGAATATGGAAGAAATTTATCACTTTCACAACAGGTGGGGATTTGCATTCAGATCTAAAAATAGCATGTGGATGGGATTCTTTACTCTTTCTTTTAATCTGATTTAAATTGCAAAAAGATCCTTACTGAGTCCCACTTGGCTATCTGGCATGTCAAAATTCATATTGCATAGGAGAGGAAAAGCAAAAATATCTATAAAAGATCAACAAAGCTGTGTGAAATTTCAAATGTTTGCAGTACACAGGTAAAATTTTGAATCGTTGTCCTTTTCCTGAAGAAAGGTATTGGGATCTGGTTACAAGCTAATTAAAGCAAGGTTTGTTTGGGTTTGGGTTTCTTTTATTTTTTATGAAATTTGCTATGGAACATAAATTATTATTCTAAACCACAAATTCTCAACTCTTAGATGTAGTTGAGGCTGGTTAATTTTATACTTGAGTGACCTCTCTGAAGTTTGAATCTGTGCTGCTAGAGAGGTGTTTCTTCACAGCATAATATTTAAATTGGTAGAAAAGAAGTATTTTCAAGAGAAGTTAAGCATATTAAAGAGTTGTTTCTTATTCAGGCAAAACTAGACCGGAAGTTTTGCCGCTGATTTTTTTGGGGTGGGTTTTTTTTTGTTTGGGGCGGTGGGGTTTGGTTTGTTTGTTTGTTTTGTGGTTTTTGGTAGTATTTGGAAGGAAAAACCAAATACTTTAAACTGCAAAAAACCTGCTGCTGAATACATAAGGCAAGGAAACAAAATCCCCCTCCCCTCCCCAATCTTATATTTGATTTCAGTTGTAGCAACAGAAGCTAGAAGAAACTGGTCAGAATGTTTGTTTATTTTAATTTGCTATCCCTTTTTAAGTACATGATTTAGAAGAGTTTTGTTTAGTTTTGTAGTACAGAATTACAACTCTGTTTCCAAAAGTTTAGAAAACGAATTGCAAGAATGCGAACATTTACTACTGCTTTTTTAAACATGTGCTCTAAGAAAATCTTCTTCCTCACAGAATATTCTTGAGAGAACTAGAAAATTATGTAGAATACCCAGAACTAGTAGGACGGTGCTTTCTGGATCAGGTATGTGTCATCTTCTGATGGAATTTTGTTCGTAAGCCCCTCCAAGACTGTAACATATGAGAGCGATTTTCATGTAGTAGTTGCCACCACATCCCCTTCGTTTGTCTTGAACAGGTAACAGGTTGAGAATGTAGATGTTAATTGAGAATTGGGGATATTTTCCACTGTGTGGGGTAATTAATTTTGTTAGAAAGAGCTACAACCTTGTTGAAAGAAAACTGCTTTATTAAAGCGGCAGTTAGGAAAACATGAAGAGGAGTCATGCACTGCATCATTTCACATCACGATAAATCACGATTGGTTTACTTGGTTAGAATTTTTCACTGGATTTTTTTGTTGTTGTTCTTTTCTCTAAAGAGTACACCTCCAAAAATATAATCCAAAATATTTTTATTATGAAAATAGAAAGCTATGACAGAATTAAACTTTTTAACCTGGGATTTATTAAAAAATGAGTCTCATCCCTAGTATACCAAAGGCTAAATAGGAATCTGTTTATGGAAATCAGTCTTCTGTTGTTGCTACCTATTGATGCTCTAAAATTTCCGGGAGAAGCCATGCCTTCCCCTCCTATTTACTGGCTACATCCATGGAGGTGCTGTTTTCTAAAACTGAGGGACAGAGGTACTTCTGTGCTTGCTGATTTCCTACCTAGTCTTTCCTTTATATCTACAGTTACTATGACATTTTCAATGTCATAGTCTTATTTCAAGTCACAGTCTTATTTCCTTTTGCTTTCAACAAGCGCTGAAGTCATGTTATTTAGTTGCTGAAGTTAAGGGGTAACAAGCTGCTTGGTCTACCTTAGTGCAACTGCCAGTGGAAAACACATTCACAAAATGAAAATGTAGAAAGAAAAAAGGGCGAAGACTTTTAAAAAAGTTGCACAGAGGGACTCGTGGTTGGGCATTCATAGAGGTATATTTCATATCATAATAGAAATCTATTTGTAAATGTATTATATGCTGCTACATAAGGTGCTTAACATTCAACTGGGGCAAAAATTAACAGGAGCATTTTATTCTGATGTTCCAAGTAAAAAATTTGTAGCCATTACAAAATAAATGATTTTGAATAATTGGTTTTTCTTGAGATGCCTCAAGGAATTGCATTTTTGTTGTTGTTTTTGTTTTTTCTTAGCCTTACTGATTTTGAAAAAAAAAATCTTATAAACTTTCTCCATTAAAGTCACAAGAATTTATTAACTTTTTGCTTGTCTCTGCAATCTCAGATGGAAGATTTCCAGATTTATGAGAAATACTGTCAAAATAAACCTCGATCTGAAAGTTTGTGGAGGCAGTTTTCAGATTCTGTATTCTTTCAGGTATGCTTTCTTGAGACTGAAAATACTTGAGGGGGGTGGTTGTTTGGTTTGGTTGGGTTTTTTTTAAACTTCTTCATTTTTGTCGAGAACAAGTAACAGAACTACTGATTAGTGTTCTACTGTTACTGATTACAGGAATGTCAAAGAAAACTCGATCACAAGCTCAGTTTGGACTCATACTTGCTGAAACCCGTTCAAAGAATAACCAAATACCAATTATTGCTAAAGGTATGTGTTACTAAACTATAACACTAAGTACGTTTTGTGCATTTGGTTTTTTAAATGCTCTTTCTCTCATCCTGCTGGAGAGAAACCTAAAAGTTAGGGGACAGATATATAAATTGAAGTGGAGACAAATCCTATTCTATCAACTTTCAGCTTGATTTCTTTCTCTTTCAGCCAAAAAGCTGCTAGTAGACAGGCAAATGTTACACAGAGATACCTTGTGTAACTGCTTTTGTCCATATATTTCTGATGAAGAGAAGAATGAAAAGTTGATTAGGGGAAACAGAAGGACCAAGAAACCTTTGCAACAAAGAAAAGAGAGGATCTGAAGTACTTGTTACTTTCCAGTTATAGTCACTTCATGCATATTACAGGAATTTGCCTTCCTTGGTTCTAGGAAATGTACTTAACTGAGAGCACTGTATGGTATTTTTAGGAAGGATGCCATTGTGATTCACTTAAACATGCTATACTAAGAGAGCAAAATGAGAGCAATATACTATTCTAAATTTTAAAATTAATGTCTAAGTTTTTGCCATGTTTGAACCTGGCTTATTTTAAGAAACATTTCTCACATAGACACACATTTCAATAATTTTATTTAAAAGTAGTTTAAAAAAAATACCTTGGACCAAATTTACTCTTGAGTTAAAACTGAGTTAAAATTAACTGCTTTTAAAGAACTAATTACATTAAGCTTGTATGAAGAGAGGACTATTTGAAAGGTTTTCAATTTAAAGTATCTTTAGTTCCTGCAGTCCATAAGCTTATTCTTATACTATGAAGTCTGAGGGTTTCTACATGAACTCTCAGCTATGTTTATCTGCATCAAACTGGAAGATGCAGCTTCACCAACAAGCCCTTTGGAGAAGGGATTCCTTTTTAAATGTGCAGACAGTGCTCAGTGCAGTAAGTTTGAGTCTGTTACTAGTACACCAGGCCTCACCATAATTCAAATAATAAATGAAATTTGCCTAGGTTTTTACATTTGTTCACTTCTAAAAAGCAATGAGTATAAAAAGTAACAAAATTTTTTGGCTGGTGGGTTGGGGATTTTTTTTTTTTAGCAATTATGATGAGAAGTGTTTGTAAAGTTAGTCTTGTAAAATTCTTAGGTGTAGTGCTTATAAAACATTTAGATGAACAAAATATATTTGGCTAATTAGCAGCAGAGATGAGAAGTAAAACTTTAGGGTCTTCTGAGTTCCAGACAGTATTTGACCCATTAGATCACATGCTATAAAACTTTACTGGATGACTTTAAAAACTTAACTTAAAAGCTTAAATTGCATGTTCAAATTTGAATGTTCCTAGTTATTGCCGTTTCCAAAGCTAAGTATGTTGTCATTCCCTGCCTGCTTAGGAAATGCTGAAGTACAGTAAGAACTGTGAAGGCGCTGAAGATCTTCAGGAGGCATTAACTTCTATACTGGGTATACTTAAAGCAGTTAATGATTCTATGCACCAGATAGCCATTACAGGCTACGATGTGAGTAACAGTATTTTTACATATTTTTTTAATTCGTTTTCATTTATTTCTTAGATATACGTACAGTATAGCCTATACTATGTACTAATAATGAGAAGAATGTTTTACTAAAAGGTGCCTTTAAACTGAATTGTGCCATGAAAATCATGGAAATTGATCTCTATATACTCTTCTGAAGTTTTCCTGTTATGAATAATACTTTGCTCCATCTACCCAAGTTTTCTTTCTTTGATCTACCTGACACTGAGTTAGTAACTGAAAATGGTCATGAAGAGTCTGGTTTAGGCTACTGCCAAATGGGAGTCGCTACTAAGTTTTTATATCTACGTGTTAAACTACACACAAAACTTCCAGTTAAAAAAAAANAAAAAAAAAAAAAAAAAAAACAAACAAAACAACAACAACAACAAACAAACAAACAAACAAAAAAACCCCCCAAAAAACAAACAAAAAAAACCACACAAAAAACCACACCCAAAAACCAACCCCAAAACACAATGTAGGCAGCTTTGGAGCAGTTTGGGAAAAAAAAAAAACCAAACCAAACAACCAAATATATGCATTGTGCTTCCCCCTCTCTCTATGCGTAGATCTCTGTATCTCTGCTACTGGTACTCTTGACTGTAAAATCCTGCCTGAACAGTGTTGGGGAGAGAGGAAAATTATGTGTAAAAATCCAACACTGACTTCATTTTTATTACATTTCCAAACCCAACATAAACACTGATGTGAGAGATTACTTGGAATGACAGAACTTGTAAAGACCTGTTTAGAGTATGCGTTTTAGTCTGATGTTATGTCTTTGTGGTTATAAATATCGCTTTTTTTGTTCCAGGGAAATCTGAATGAGCTGGGCAAGCTTTTAATGCAGGGATCCTTCAATGTCTGGACTGATCATAAAAAGGGTCACTCAAAGGTGAAAGATTTGGCACGCTTCAAGCCAATGCAGCGACACCTCTTCCTCCACGAGAAAGCAGTGCTGTTCTGTAAAAAGCGAGAAGAAAACGGAGAGGGATATGAGAAAGCACCTTCTTACAGCTACAAACACTCCTTAAATGTAAGATACTGAGCAATCCAGTAAGGTCAAGGTACTGAGGGCTTAGCCCGCAGCAAAACAATATTCTATTTTTTTTGTCAGCAAAGCTGGGTTATCGTTTTGTATTAGGAACTTCACCATTTCAGGCAAACCTAACTGGTGCAGCAGGTCACTGAGAAAATCCAAACCATGCTAGTCTAGCTGAATGGCAGTTGCATTAATCACACAGAAAATGTATTAATGAGTAGAGCAGAGTAGTATAAAATAGATGTGAGATTTGGTGGTCTGGATTTTGAGAGACATCTTGTGGGTCAGTCTCAATTTAATGTACCTAAACCTTTCTTCCCTCCGAGGTAGCCAAGCTGACATAAAGCACTAAATCTCTTACATCCAATGTGCAGATCGTGCGTTACTGGTTATTCTTTTCCTTGAGCAAGAAGCCAAATGTGTCTTTGCTTTTCAGAAATAGGGTACCAAATAATACCAGTAGCTGCCTGTTTCCATTGTTATCATAATTGCGATGTGGTAGGTCAGCCTCTGTTCTCTTTCTTTCCAGATGGCAGCAGTTGGAATAACAGAAAATGTCAAAGGGGATGCAAAAAAATTTGAAATCTGGTATAATGCAAGGGAAGAAGTTTACATCATACAGGTAAATAACATGCCACTTAAAAAAAAAAAAAAAAAAGAGAAAGAGAGAGAAAAGCTGGGGAGGGTGTCTAACTCTTAAGAACTGTTGTGGTTTGGGTTTTTTTCCCTCTGCTATATCACTAATAGACAGTGATGAGGAAATGTAGGAAAAAAACAAACCAAAACACACGACATTAATTCATAAAGTAATTCCTTAAACGATATATTTCAGTTGTAGTCTCCTGGGGGAAAGGAAAAAAAAAATATCACATTTTGCAATATCCATGGGGGATATTGTATACAGCATTACTATTGCTCTCACTGGAGTAGTAGATGGCGTGGGAGCTGGGGTTTGACTGTAGCACTTGCACAGCCTCTCCCTCAGTGTGTTCCAGTTGTCACGACTCGTTTCTGTTCACTGAAGGACTAGAGGGAACCGTGTCTGTCCCTCTTGAAGGATTCCTCTGAGGCTGTGCTTTGGCATGTAACTCTTTGTGTAATAAGCATTCTATGCCTGATGGTTGCTTGTATTTATTTTCGGGTAGGCACCAACCCCTGAAGTTAAAGCTACTTGGGTAAATGAAATAAGAAAAGTGCTGACGAGTCAACTGCAGGCATGCAGAGGTAAAATATTTTGGAGATATATATATATGGGCTTTTTTAATCGCTTTTCTCTTTGAACTTCAAAACCTGATCTCTATATCTTCACTGTGTAGGACTGCAGAAATGAAAAGTTCAAAACACAAATCAGTTTTAATAGTTCGTTTTCTTTCCTCCATTACAGAAGCTAGTCAGCACAGGACACTAGAACAAACACAGAGTTTACCTCTACCAGCATCATCTTGTACAAGGTAAGTAAGTATGTTGTCAAATCAGCCTGGCTGTCTTGTAAATATACTAATATACCTAGTTTGCAGTTCTTCGTTACTCCTATCCCTTAATATTGGCCCTTATGTTTTAAGGATTTTTTAGGTCTCTTTCTAATATAAAGCTGTAAAGCTTGGGGTTTATACATCTCTAGAACAGTTAAACTAAGCAGCAGTGGCATAGGCTTTGCCAGTTGATAGAGAACAAAACAGAAAAGTCATTTTCTGCACCAGCTAAAATCCTGGCGGTATTAGGGGTTGGTTGTTTGAACAGCTAATTATATACTTTACACCCCAGATACGAGAGTTATGTGGAGCAGCCTTTTCCTTCTTTCTCTGATCTTTTCCTTCACCTGGATTATTTTTTCCTTCCTTTTCCAATGTCACGTTATCTTCCTTTTTGCCTTTTTCAGGGCATTATCTTTTCTCTGTCCCTTGTTTGTTTCCTCCAATTTCCTTTTTTCTTAAGTGATGTGTTGATTCCTCCAGTGTCCCAACTTCTGAGTCAAGCTCTTCTTTTCCTACTTTTTATCCTTCACGCTACCAAGCTGTATATTCTTCTGCTCCCACCTACCTTTCTGCCCTTCTCTGACACCTCTTTTTAATCCTCTGCTACTTAATCTTTTTTTCATTATATTTGTATATACCCGTAAGCCCATGTGCTCTTATCTTCAGTCATTCCTACATGGTGTGTGCTCAAAAACGTATCAGTAGCTCTCTGCCCTGCATGTTTTATGCATCTACTTATCACTCAGGGAGAATTTCCCAGATGTGTAGTATTTGTGGGATGTCTTTCTCCATGTCCTTTCCAACCTAAACCATTCTATGATTCCATTCCCAATCGGAGGTGTGCTGGGAATCCAGCTGCAAGATCCAACCTATGTTCTTTGTTCATCCCTCATCTGTTCCTGTGTTACAGAATCACAGAATCACAGAATTTTCAGAGTTGGAAGGGACCTCTAGAGATCATCTAGTCCAACTCCCCTGCCAAAGCAGGATTGCCTAGAGCACATGACTCAGGACTGCATCCAGGCGGGTCTTGAAAATCTCCAGAGAAGGGGACTCCACAACCTCCCTGGGCAGCCTGTGCCAGTGCTCTGCCACCCTAACTGTAAAGAAGTTTTTCCGTGTGTTGGAACGGAACTTCCTATGTTCCAACTTATGCCCATTGCCCCTCGTCCTGTCACTGGGAACCACCGAGAAGAGTCTGGCTCCAAGAGCTTAAGAGTGTTAAGAGCTTCTGAGGGGCAGAGTTTATTACCCTCTTTTTCTTTTTTTTTTTTTTTTTTTTCCTTAGTATGTTCAGGAGGAAACTGTCAGCACAGAATGTGTGCCTGTAGCTGAGAGTGACAGGAAATTGTCCTGAGCTGTCTTTTCGGTAGCTCCCACTGCCACAGTGCGTGCAGTTGCAGTCAGTTAGGGGAGCCTATCTCCTCACTATGTGCTCATGGTCTTTAAATGCACAATCACCAATGATTTTTTCAGTCCTGGAAACTATGATCTGGGAAGTAGCCAATAAATGGTTGTTAGCCTATATATCTGTATGTAAAAGGCAGCCCATGACTGAAGGTCATCACCCCTGTTCAGACTCAAATTTGCTGGAGATGGATTGATTGTCTTAACTTTCTTCCAATAAACAGTCCTTCTCGGAACAACATCAGAAACACCAAAAAAATGGAGGAGAGAAAAGCTGATCTCGCAAGTCTAGAAGGTTATGGCACCACAGTAGCACCAAAGTACCCCGAGAAAGGCAAAGGTGAGTTTATGCATGTTTTGTTATCTTTAATTGTGAAGAGCATGCCCGCACTGCAGATGCACAGGCAGATCCACCAGCAGAGTAGCCACAGTAGTGCAGGGAAACGCAGCATTACACCTGAACAAGCAGGGCTTTGCCGCTTTCAGCCCTAAGGCAGCCCACCCACAAAGTGCTGCCCACATTGCACCAGCGTGCTGGTCCCATCTGCCCTTAGCTTGGGGTTTCTGCATTCCACTGTGTGGTGTGGACAGGCCCAAAGCCACCTCGAATGAAGGGTAGCCAAAAGGAGGTGGGAACTGTGTGTTATGAGGCCCGAGTCTGCAGTAGGTCTTCTCTTAGAGCTGCCCAGCTTCTCAGGGTTCTCTTCCTCTGGATACATTTCTCAGCATTACCTGTTCTGAAGACTTTGGGTTTGGGTTTTTTTTTTTTTTCCTCTTGAATTTTGGTTCCCATCATGGAGATTATTTACTGAACCAGTGGCAGTACAAGCCCCTGCACAGTGAGAACAACTGGCCACTTGGGTTCTTCTGTTGCACCTGGACTTTCAGTTGTCCTTTCTCATCCTAACACACAGGTTCCCTGGCAGAGCTGCAAATGATTTTTTTGCCTTGATCTTTTCACGGCCTTCTCCCCTTTCTTTCTGTGTCTCTCTCTTCCTTTGTAGATGACACTAGCTCTACCTCAGAATGCTCTGTACTGTCAAAAAAGCGCTTTACGCTGCAGGGCTTTACTAACCTCAAAAGTCAGAAAGGTAATTTTTTTTAAAAAAAAGCTAGATTGTTTTCTGTTTAAGGCTGTAATTGAAGCATCACTTTGTGTGTGTAGTGTAACAGGTTTTTGGTGTATGCACTAGCTTGTTCTCCTAAGTTCAAGCTAGGTTCTGGAGTCACTGACCCTGACAGGGAGATTTCAGGAGAAACTGGCTCCAGAGTGGGAGGGGGAGATGCAACCGGTGAAGAGTGGAGCTGTTGGAGATCCAAGGGAAGGAGTGCAGTTTCTAACGCCTCCAGTCTCACTATTGAGGCCAAGAACAGAGTTTATAGTGCCCCATTCTTGTTGGAAAACTAGAGGAATTAAGTTGTCTTCAGATCAGACACCTGGCCTGCTTCTAGCTTCAGTGGATCTGCCCCAAATGCACCTGTACTTGGCAAAAAGGAATCAAGGTTTTGCTAGAGTATTTCTATACTAGAGTATTTCTATCCTTTCTCCCAAAGCATGACTATAGCAGAATGTGTATGACAGTGTTGTTCTGCTGGATACAAAAATAAATAAGAATTTCTCTATGCTTCCAGAAATGGTCTTTTTTGGTAAAACAGGTAATAGGAGTCTGAGACATTTCTTGCTTCCTCCTGCCAAGTAATCGCACTGGTACATTCACTTCTTGCTTTGAACAGCTGTCTTTGAACAGCCTGAATTGCATTAAGATGATGGCACTTGTTCAAGAGCATGATTATTTTTTTTTTCTTTTTTCCAAGCATCTTTTCAGAATGCCTTTTAAAACCTGATTACCTTTGAGTTCTTTCTGGAGAGACTCTAGGGTTGTGTATCAAATGCTAATGAGGTGAGCTCTAATATCCCATGCTTGCCTTGACAGAAACTCCATCTCCTTCTGCTAAAAGCCAGACATTGCCAATGATCCTTCTTACAGGACCAGGTATTGCTGTAGCGCTAGATTTATATAAAAATGATCGCTTAATTTGGTAATGTTTGTCTAAAATTGGAATTAAATGTATTCAGTTGATGTCTAGTTCATTTAGAAAAGTTTTACATATACTTTCACCTATTACTGTAAAATAAATTTGTCAATTTATCTTCAAATAACTACATGTAAATAATTAAGTCCTCCTGCTGTAATTGACCAATGACAGCTAAAATTAGAGTGATTACAGAAATCCTCTTGTTTTCCAGTGTAAACTCAAAGGTATTTAGCATGCAATCCACCTATTCTCTTTTTTCCAGTTCTTCAATATCTCTCTTCTGTGTTTTTTGCCTATTCATCCTCCTGCAGCTTCTCCTACCAGTCCTGACAAAAAAGCTAAACGGCATGAAGTAGTGAGTGACCCAACTCCTTTTGGTTTAAGAGGTATAGTGATACCACATCTTGTACTCCACAAATATCCACACATCCCTCGTGTAATATGTTATAACAGAGCGCTGGGGATACCTATATGATGCTGTTGTGTGCAGCAGTATTGGTATCAGCTGATTTTTTTCAAGTAGGTCTGTCAGCTTCGGTATATGCTGTTTCTGATAGCACGACTGGTTGAAGTTTTACCTTGGCATCAAATAAAGTAGCGTACAGCTAACTAGTTTTTTAGAAGAGGGCAGTGGGAAAGGGATCTTCTGCTGAAGAAATAACCAGAAGCTGGGTGTTTAGTGGAATTACAAGGGCATCCAGTTGCTATGAGGCACGTGGTTTTCCAGGTAGCATCCTCCTGTCACTGTGCCCCTTGTGGAGAGGGTTTAATTTTTTAAAAAGGAAAAAAAAAAATAATCCAAAACTCAGGTACTCTAGTCAGAGTGGGGATCATCACTGTCATGTGGAATTTCCGTTTTAGATCTGCATTCATTACTGCAGTCACAGTCCTGTTGCATCTTTCTTTGGGTGATAGTAGGCAATTTTTACCACCCTGTGAATCCCAGATGATTTAACTGAACGTCCTGTAGCAGTTTGCCTCCTGTCCTCCCAACCCACAGCTAAGCAAAGAATAGAAAAGCATTTCAGTTAAATGACCCTTTTCTGACCAGCAAGGCTGTTGGTGAAGGCTTGAGTACAAAGCCCTAGGGCTAATTAGAGAGTACAAGGAAAGCAGTCCCTCTCTTCGTGACTGTCTTTCCACCACCGTCTCTTTTAGAAAATATTATTCTAAAGATGAAGCTGTTTCAAGCCCGACCATCATCCTCCTCTCCAGGTTTCCACAGCCTTTGTCTCACCTGCGGAAACGATGCAGGTTCAGCTGCTGTGCTGGGGGAACTATGCAACACCATTCACCTTGTCTGAGCAGCCGGAATGCAATCCCAGGCCACACGAATGCCGTAACTCCACAAGTGTGGATATGGGAGTTATAAGGCTAATTTTCTGCAGGCAGCAGTCAAAACTCTGAGATCTCCAGGTATCATGGAAATCCTGAGGGCCTGAAAATGCTATCAGAAAACAAAGGGTGTTTTGTGGCCTTTTCTATGGATGCTGGGATTTGCTGGCAATTTTGGTGCTTGTAGTTAGCTAGGAATATGACCATAGTGACTGCTTCCCTTCCTTGCTCAGGAGGAGATGGGTTTTTACATGGACTTATATATGAAAAGAAAGGCTGATAAACAAGAGCTGTGACCCAAAATGTTCCAGATGAGCAGGCCAGTGAGTATGATGCCACAGGCAGAGCAATTACAGTGATTTCACTTTCTTTTTCTTTTGTGCAACTCATGGATTCTGTTTCTAATGAGCGCTTGGAACAATTAGGAGAAACCAATTTTTCTTTTGTTGCATTGTTCTTAACTTGCAAATAATGTAAAGGGTTTCATGTGTGTCCCATGAGCCAACTATAAGGTGTGAGCTTCCAAGGAAATTTGCATGGAATACAGCAGGAATTTATTGCTTAGTTTCTTCACAGATGGAAGGTCATTCTTAACCCTGGACAGGGCCAAATGGGTCAGTACTTCTAACCTTGTGCAGGTCATCCAGCAGCGCAGGCGAGGTAAAAGTCCCACTCCGTTTGGTGTGCTCTGGGTGTGATTTCTTTCTGATTCTTAGGTGGCTCTGGCTTTACTCTGACAATGTTCAGGTTTTTTCCTAACGCACTGGTATGACCAGTCATGTGACAAATGCCTCGGAAGCAGTGAAGAGCAAAAATGCTGGTGCTTTCTCAAATTAACTAATAGTTACATAAAAGTTGGGAGGTTTGTTCTTCCTTTCTTTCTTTTCATTGTGTTTCATTGTTGTTACCCTTTGGCTTGAACCAAAATCTTACTTACAAATATTTATTTGTCTTTTATTATGACTTTTTCTTCATTATAAGCTCGACGGGTTTATTAGCAGCTACTAACCTCAGTGAAAAGCATCCCACTAGTAAAACTTACTGTAGTTTTATTTGGAAAAGGCTTTTGTGCACTCTGGATGAGATTCAGCCTCGTAAATAAATGAAGTGCTTCACCCTGAGAGAGAAAAAGGAACGCTGGGCAATAAATGACAGGCAGGAGATTGTTCTTGTGGTGCTTGATGCGATGACTTAACACCAAGATAATTCAGCCTGATTAAGTAATCCTTGTGCCTGAATACCCTTAAATAATAAGCTGCCTCGTCAGGTGAAGTACAGAGTGCCTGTAGCTTGTGTTGAATTTCTTGACAGCTCTAAGTGCTCAATAGTTTGAACAAAGCTATGTGCATCCACCCCTTGTTCCAGCAGGCTGGTTAGGTTGCTTTGCGTGACAGCCCCCTGTGTTCATCCTCTTCCCATAGAGTGCATGTTCCTGTCTTCTACCTCCTCCCAAGGAAAAGAGTATTTATCCATTGTTCATCTTTGTACAAGGGAGAAATAGCTTCTTTTTGGTTAGGAATTTGCATTCTTTCTATCTGTTTCCCTCTGTATATATCCAAAGAGACAAATTCACTGCTGTGCATTGCCACAACTCGACTTACTCTGATGGAAACGGGCCAACTTTTGCCAGCTGTGAATTTCACCCAGTGCCTGTAATAACTTCCCTGTGTATGGTTTTCCTCCTGTTTATGTTGATCACTTAAGAGGTTCTCAGTGGGAAGACCATTTCTCCCAGTCAGTGGCTCACTGCTGCAAAGTTAACCGGCGGCTGTTTGTTCCCCAAGGTTGGGCTAAAGCATCTCATTCTCTTGATGCATCTGAAGAAAATGATGGCTGGTCTAGTGCTGAAGATCCGCTGAATTCATCAGATGCAGAGGAAGAAGGAGGAGGAGGAGGAGGGGGAAGCGAGATGAAGCTGGTAACCAGAAATGCTTTCCTATTAAGCTAAGCAAATGTTACTGATGCATTGTGTGTGGCTGTATATAGGAATACTTTTGAAGCTTGCAGTAAGGATAGTGTCTGCCTTGAAATCCTCAGCTGGGCAAAATTCCTAGGGGAATGGAAAATATCCCCTTCTTTTAAATCAGCCCTGTGTTTGTACCTTGGGAAGGTCCGTCTGTGCCTTTGTGTACCCGCAGACTAGTGACACCGTGACTGCTTATGCCATAGTACAGCAGTCACGCAATGACATGCACAGCTACCGTGTCAACAGACTTCCACACGTGCATCATGTCATTATGTCACACATTGTCACTATGTCACATCATGTCACACATTGGTTTTTTGGTTTTCTTTTTCTTTTTTTTTTTGGTAGAGATTTGAACTGATTGTGGTAATGGAAACATTTCACTGAATGTTTTTCAGGGTGTGAGAATTCATGTACTGAATTTGCATGTAATCAAACAGCAAAGTTTTACTGCCTCTCAGTATGTATATTTACACCGTCTTCAGCATTTATGTGCATGAGAAAGAAGGGAAAAGTACTATAATTTCATAACAAAAGCTGCAACATACCTTAAATTACTCAATAGAAATAATTTGTTTATGTTTTTCCTCTGTGTGCATTTAGACTCCTGGTAAATATACAGTTGTGACTGATTATGAGAAAGGAGTTTCTGAAGAATTTACAGTGAAAAGTGGAGATCTAGTTCAACTGATTCGTGAAGGGGAGGATGGACTTTGGTACGCAGATCTGTGTTTGGAAATTTTTATACGCAGAACTGTGTTTGAAAGGCAGATGTTTAGGGCAAAACTTTCAAAGGCATCAAATGAAGCAATCTGACTTTTTATTGTTTATATTTTTTTAGGTATGTAAAGAACCTGAGCACTGGTAGAGAAGGTTGGATCCCAGCAAACAATCTGCTGATGCTCATAGGCAATTCAAAATCGGCTCAATCGTTAAGCAGCTCTGGTAGGCTATTTATTTTAACTGATATGATTGTCTCTCCGAAGATTCTTATTATGAAAGGCAGTTGTGAAAAACAACAGCCATCTCATATTTTCTTGTGGGTTTTTTTTTCTTTCTTTCCCCTTTCCCAGAATCAGGCACTGCCTCCAGCACTTTGAGCACATCATCAAGTTGCAGCGATAGCTGCAATGCCAGCAGCACCAGCTTCTCGGACATTAAGGGCTAATGTTAAATTGTCACCCCACCTCCATGGAAGGTAAATCCAGAGTTTGTAATTTTGTGCAGAGTTCTGGATGTTGGACTCAAACAGAGAACCACCAGTTCTATGTTGCCACCTTTGAGTATTGTCACTGGTGATTTTTACAGGTTGTCCCAGAGGATCCCAATGAAAAGTGCATGGAATGTGAAGTTGTAAATAAAAGTTAAGATTTGAAATAGGGTCTTGCAGAGGCTTCTGCTCTGAAGTCTGAAGCTGCAGAGCTGTTTGCATAAAACACATTTTCTCCTTGATATACAATCAGGTTTCTGCAGGACTGTATTGTTTTGTAACAGCCAGGATCCGAATGTGAGCAAACAACATGTGTTCAGTGCTAAATCCGTATTGTAAACTAATAACACAGCAATCACTGTACAGGATAGGTATGAAGAAAATAAATCCGAGTTTACAATTTCTCCTCCCCAAAAAACCCTTTGTCCAAGGACGTACCTCGGTCAATGCAGTGAATGGGGACTCTTAGAGCAACCAGGAAGGAGGTTTGGTCCGTCCTTTTCTCTTCTCTTGGGTCTTCAGGATATTCTTCTGCTCCCTAGAGACTGGGATGCAGACATGACCAATTCACTGACCACAACAGCATCAAAAGAAACTGTTATTTTATCCTTTCCAACCTTTTAGTGATGTGTGCAATGGAATAGCTCTTTCCTGAGGTATTTTGGCCTCACAACCAAATTCTTTACCAAGATCACTGTGTTTACATAGCCTTGGCAATTTAGTAGTATCTTTTTCCTTACACAGGTGCACAATGAAACACAAATGTTCTTATTCACTAAATGATTTCTTAATAAACAGTAATTATTGCATGGTTACCTTCAGCTCTCACAATTAACATACAGTTACAGGCAGAGGAAACTATTGTGTCTTCACTGTAGGTCAGGAGCCTTCCTTCAGACAAACCTATGAGGGCTAGAAACCAGACGTGTTTTTAGTCAATAGTGTTTTGTTGCAGATTTATTCAAAGAGAAAAACACGACGACATAATTTTTCTATAAAAGGGGAGCACTGGAGGAAAAAAAATATCTTTATTAGCATAAATCTGACTCTTCTCTGTAGATAAGTATTTTAAATTCTTTTTAAAGGAAGGATAATGCTAAACTTGCAATTTTTCAAGGTATGATGTAAGCCAATGTTGTAAATTTTCAACTTGTCAGGTGTTCTTTGCACTTCATCCTTACAAACAGTCCAGAACTGTGTGCATGTATGGAATATTGTATTCATTCCTTTCCATCTCTCAAATATTTTTACTTATATGAAAATAGGTTTTTAACTGATTCATGTATCGTATTACTTAAAAAATAATGTGGACGTTAAGAGCGCAATTTTTCAGAAGCAATGGGAACTGCTGTTAATCATCAGACCCTCTGATGGCTGGGCCCTGAACTCTTATCTTTATGCCAGAATGTTAGAGGCTGCAGCTTAGGAAACGTAAAGGACAGATACTCTAAAGAATGAACTTACTCCTGAGTTGCAAAAGCAACCCTGCCCCGGACGCAATCAAAATGCAGCTGACCGTGGTCAGTACAAACTGAAACATATATATACACACACATATATTTATGTACATATATATGTGCATATATGTGCTTGTGTGTATATATGTGTGTGTAGATATGTATATGTGTGTAGATATAATGTATCAATGTAAAAGATGTATTTATAGTCTTCATGCTGCTGAATGTGTCACTTTACAATTCATAAATACTTAGGTTTCTTGCAATATTGCAATATAAAGGCTGATCAGGGTTTTACTTCAGGCATCTTTTCCAATGCAGAAATCCTCTGATCTTTTTTTAATTATCCCATATAATACTGTGCTGACCGGGAATATTTAGTCTGATATTTAACAATGGAATGGCAACGTGAGATTCAACTTATCTTCATCTATGTAAGTTATTTTGTAAATTATCTGTAACATAATTTACTTCTATATTGCTGTCATTGCTAGGATAAGACTGTCCTTTAATTTCTCTGCCTCTTTTGTGTTATTTCAATGGTTTTCTCCACATCATTGCACTTTAATACAACCCATTTGACCATTTCGTTTTTTACTGCTGTTGTGAATTAGAAGTTCAAAGTCAGAGGTCTCTATTGTAATTAATTTGAATAAATTTCAGCGCTTCTTGCTGAATGCCTTTACGTAGACATGCTCTGTGTTTTATTTTGTCTCACAGTCCTAAAAGCTTCTTATGGCTATCATATAAAAACAGAGATGGGCTGAAGGATTTGGAACAGAAAACCAGATCTGTCTAGCTGTTGCTGTCAGGGTCTGTGCGTTCAAATCCTTTGCCTACTCATTGTGGACCATCTCAGAAAAACACCATTTTACACTTGTGATCCTGTCTCATGTACCTGGCACTGGGGAATTAAAGCATGTCTGCATGCTAAGGATAAAAAAATGAAAGCCAGTGCCGGGGGATCAGATTGATTCCCTTTCTCCCACACACCCTTTTTTGAAAGATGGCGCATCATTGTTGGGTTTTCCCTAAGAAAGCTGTGTATCCCGTGGTTCCCCTCCTCCTGTACGCACACTCCTCTTGTGCTGCTAAGACCACAGGATCAAGTTGGAAGTCCGTGTCTGGCAATGGCTGTGGCTGAGTGGGAAACAAGAAACCACATTCTCACTTGCAGCATCTGAAGAGGAACATGTTTGAATGTTCACTGATTAATGGCTTTAAGGACCATCACGCCACAGTAGGAGGTGAATTTCACGCTAAACTGGAGTGATTTGGTCTGAGTTGGTGGCCATGTGCAATTACATGATCCAGTTAAGCTGTTATTGGGATTTGATTGCTTTTTACTTACTCTTGTTCTTGATATCATAATACCTACCTGTGTAGTAGCTCTTCTTACTCTTCTGAGCAAAAGGAGGTCCAGCCTTTCTAAGCACAACCACATCATACTTGCAAAAGAATGAGAGAATTCCAGCCCAGATTTACCTTAGTGGGAAGTAAAGAGTTTTCTATATAAAAGCCTAATAATGATTGATTTATTTTTAATTGTAATGAAGTTTATTTCCTATTGCAAACATTGTGGACGCATCTTGGATTTCTTATATGCTAAATAACTGGCTCAAAGCTGGAGCACAGTCTTTCCTAGATACAGGGGCTGTTTGCTAGTTGGAATTCAAAACCCTTTCTCCATTCTGAACAGATGTTGTCAGCAAAACTGAGGACTTTGGACCATTTACATCAGTTCTCTCAAAATGACCGGGATGCCCATTCCCCTTCCGTATCATACATCAGATGGTTACTATGAACTGCACTGTAAAGTTTTGAGTGTCCACACAAGTCCCCAGAATTAGCAGCCTCCCGGGATTTGTGTGGGTGCCAGATCCCTCAGATTTGGTACGAGGGAGCTACCCAGATTCAACTCCCTTAACTTAAGTTGTAGGAATAGAAAAGCCAGATTCTGTTGTCCCTTAAGATTTGGTGTAAACTGTGTCTAGATACTGTATTATCAAAATAAGATGTTTAGATGTTGAAATAGGTTCTCTGGGCTTTCATTTGAAAGGAGACGAACAGGTAATATGTAAGCTATGATGGACACATTAGCAATAAATACTGTTCATTTCAACAGTTGGTAAGGAAGATAAAGATGAGATATTTGGAGATTTCTAAGCAACTGGAAAGAAATGAATGGCCGTGTAAAGACTCTAAGAGGGCAAGGTAGTTTTCTGACCTTTAATAGCAAAGCACTTGATAAATAGCTCCTCCTGCCCTTACAAACACCCTGACAGGGTGAGGCCAGCTGCGGCAGGAGGACAACCCAAGGCCTTTGGCAAAGGTATTAGATGTGCTCCACTTCCTTTGTTCCAGGCAACTTCCAGAAACCCTCTTTAAATGCTGTCCCATTTATTTATAAAATTTCCCCTTCTTCCCTTAATACATGCAGTAAAGATATGTAAAGCCTTATGCAACTTGGAGATGGTTGCTTTTCTGTGGAGGACGCTGTGCAATAACACGCTCAAATAGCAACATGGGGACCAAAGCCCCTGTTCTCCTTAGTTGGTGAGCTGTTGCTTGAAAGGCAGCAGGAGGTGCTTCTGAGATAGAGCTCAGGCAGAGGGATGCCAGCTCCCTCGCCAGCAAGATTTTATTGGATTTCTACTGGGTTTTTTTACGCCTTTCCACATATTTCCAAGCTGCTGCACCTCAAGCTGGCATGTTCAGCTGTAGCACAATGGTCAGAGATCAGAAGGTTGAGAAGGGAGAGTGCAGAGCAGATGGATCATTTTTTGAGGTGAGCACATGGGGCACAAAGATGTTTTAACTTGAAAAAAATGCTGCATGTCATATGCCAAAGTAGCTGCTGCATGGGGCCGCCGCCAGTCGAACAGCACGTTCCCCTCCTGCCTCCCAAATCCTGCACCATTGCACCCGTGTTTCCTCCAGCTCCAAGGAGCAACTCGGTTATCAGCCCCCTTCCCCAGTCAGTTTTTGGCTGGATCAGCTCCCAGAACAAGTGTGCCGTTCCCCTCCCTGAGCGGTGGTGCCCTCGCTTGCTCCCCTGGCCGCAACCTCTGCAACGTCAGCGTGGTTCCCACCAGGGACAAACTCCAAAGGCAGCAGGGCAGGGGCACGGGGTGCCCAGGGTGGGGAGGTGCTGAAGGGCTCTGCTGGCATGTGGGTAAGGCCAGTGCAGCTGGTTCGGCAGCTATTCCCTCCCTCAGCTGCTCACGTGCTGTTGTACGTGGTTAGCTGAAAATATCTTGTCATACGTAAATAAGCACACACAGCCCTGTCAGTGGTCTCCAACTGTTTTGCTTGGGCCAAAGGGTGTTCACAGTGAAGCATCCTCCCCCAAAGCTCAAGCCTTTTCTTGAAAAATCTGGGAGCAGTGTTACATCTAGACAAAGCCTTGAGAGGAAGAAAATAAAAAAAGCATCATGGTGTACACAAAAAGCAGGCTGCAAGGCAAGGTGGCAATGTTTCCTCATCCAACCCAGCAGTGCAGCAAGAAGATGAGTCCCTCGGACCTTCACAAGGAGAGGCCAAGTTGAGGCCAGGGAAAAGGCAAACCACGAGGAGCTCTGCCAGCTCCTCCACAGCTCTGACCCTGCGGAGGGAGGCCAAAGTTGCCCACAACATTAAGTCCCTATAGCAGTAAGAGAAGAAGAGATGATGTACGAAAATGTACTCACTGGGCATCTTTGCACCTCTCCCAAGTACTGCTGTGGCCGCCACCGCCTGTACCAGCAGCAGCCTAAAGATGGTGGTAGAAAATCAAGTTTTGCACTTTCAGTCTGAAAGTTTTTTACTCGGATTAGCTGGTTTGGTGCTGAAATACTCTCTTTTGAAGTGAGTCCATTAATCACCTTTCAGGTTTTTATATTTATTCATTCCACATCAACTGACAAGACAGCAAGGTCCCCAGCTGCATTTAAAGGATTGTGGACTTACTGGTGAGTGGTGCTGCAGCTGTGGTGGTCTGGGGGGACAGTCAAGAGAAGGTCTGTAGTAGAGTTAATATCTCTCATTACCAACTGAGATAGCTGACATTAAACAGACAAACTTCGGGGCATAGTGCATTTATTGTAAATTTATTTTACACTGCCTTTTCTATGTCTTTCGCTTCCTTTGTTATCTAGGTATCTTCAGACATCCTTCTCCTCAGGCAGCAAAAGAAGAGAAAGAAATAACCCACATCAAGATTAAAAAATAAAATAAAATGTTAAGCACTTGTATTCAGAGATGGTAAAAAAAAAATCATCAAAAATATTATCTCCCCATCTTCTGCTTCCTCTTTATGAGAATAATTGCTGTATGGGGATACAGAACTCAGTCAAGCAGGCAAGTAATTTTCTCCTGGAAAGAAATAGTTCTCTTTTGAGGTCTAAAATTCAAATAATTTGCTTTAAAGCTAAGCAGCGTGATATTTATATATTTATAGACTAGTACAACAGAAACAGGAAATTATTAACTTTATCACAGACTTGGCTTGCTTTTAATTAGTCTAATAAATGAATGATGGCAAGTTACTATTGTAGGTGGAGATTTAAATTGAATTTTCCACCATAAATTCATGAGGCAGCTTGTTCCTAAACCTTTCTTACCTAGACACAGCCTTGTCAGCTTGCTCAAATGATCACTTACGGCCTCTTTGAAATAGAAATCATTGATTTATTTTTTTAAATTGTTCCCGAGCACTGACTAGAAAACTCATGTTTAAATGACGAGTGACCTGCTGGATCAGATCAAGTTGCACAGTTCCCAATAGCTTCCATGCCTGTCTTCTCTTCAACCCAAAATATGTAACTAAAACCAGCAAAACTGTAAGAGTTTTTCTTTGAAAAATGTCAGTAGGAAACAAAACAAAAATAAAGAATGGTATGTTCTGAGACATCAGTTCATCATGTCTTCCAGGCTAATGTTTCTGCTTTAGATTTTTTTTTATTTCACATTGTCAACATTTTTCATGTTTAATTTTTTTTTTAACATGGGGTGGGGTTTTTTTTGAAAATAAAGCAACTTTGGCACATCCAAAGCATACACTAAAAAATACCCTAAATCATATTTTCTGAACAGCTGTCCCCAAACTGATTCTAGGATCACCTGTGAGCAGCAGGGGTGCATGTTTGCATTAATATTTATTCACTTTTAATTGAACAGCAGATTATTTTTCTTGGAATTGCTCAGAAAACATAAGCCAAGGCTGAAGCCTGCACTGGCGAGGAGATTTATGGCGCAGAATACCAGGGCAATTCTCATGAACTGCAGCAAGACCGCACAAGAAGAAAAATGCAGTAAGACTTAGGGGTCTTCTGGGGAAGAAAAGCTAACGAACTGATGTTCGCTCCTCTGGCTGGGGTCAAAGACAGTAACGAAGGGGAGCTTTTCTTTAAAAACACAGCTCTTGAACCAAAGAACTGGCCTGGCTGAAGTTAGTAGGAAACAGCTTTGAGATGTGATCTGTGAATACGAAATTCATGAGCGACGAGGTGTAACGAAGTCCTGGGACTGCTGAATCCCCAAGTGACCCACCTCGTGGGCATGATCATCCCTGTCATCCCTGATGAAACCTAATCGCATGAATTTTTCTTGGAAGAAGGTCTGTCCCTGTATGAACTGACTGCTGTTCCCACCGCTTGGTCTTCTCCCTGGGCTCTAAAAATAATAACTGAGCGCTTGGCTGTATTCCCAAGCAATAAAAGCAAAATCTTTCATGCTTAAGGGATGCCAACAGAGGAAGGAAGAAAGAAGGAAAATACTGCATCAGTCCTAAAGGACATACAGGGTCTGCAAAGTAGATGAGAAAGCCAAGGGATGCCGTGGCGCAGAGGTGCTGTGATGCTGCTGTGGAGTGGTGGCCACCCCATCATCCCTGGCAGCGAGATACCCAGCCTAAGGAAGCTCGGGGGGGGGTGATAGGTGCAGAGCCAGGCTGGCCTCAGGTGTGGGAGGTGCAGCCTCATGCTCTGATCTGCCTGAGTTATTCAAATAGACCTGGATAGATCTTACCCAGAGGAGATGAGAGAAAGAGAGACAGTTTCAAGCAGCTCCAGCAAGCTTAGCTTTGGTCTTGCTAAGCTGAACATGCCCTTGCTATTTTCAACTCAGGCAAGCAAACAAGGAATGAGGATCATGTTGGCAGGCTATGAGATGTTGAGAAGGTTCCCAAAAAGCAGTGATGGTCACGGCATGGGCTGCTGTAGCTTCTTTTATATTCCTGTAACTGCCCTCCTTCCTCAGCCCAGGGACAGGACCTGCCACCCGTCCCCAGGAACCAGGCTGCTGGGAATGAGCCAGGCTGCGATCCAGAGAGGTGCCTGGATGCCCCCTCTTGGGAGAGTGCAGTTTCAAAGCAGGACATCCAGCTGTGCCACTGAATAACAGGACCGCATGTGAAGAAGGGCCGGGAGCCCGCCTGGCTTTGCTGAGCAGTCACGACTTCTGCAGGGAGCTATGCTGAGCCTTGGGCAGCAAAGGGAAAATCCCGCTCTTGCTCTTCTTTGCTGTAGCGTTCGGATGCAGAGCTGACCCTCCTTCCTTTCCAGGCAGGAAAGGGAGAACGGCCTGGAAATACTCCAGCCCTCGGGCAACTCTTCACTTCCCATAGGCAAACATGCTCTTTAACTCGCTGCTATCTTAAGCAAATATTTCCCCAAGAATGTTGTCAGCTCTCTAGTCTGATGCCATTAATTGATTTCCATTAAATCAGAGGACTGCCTGTGCTCCAGATAAATCTGTCTGCAGATTACCCCCTCAAACTTCTATCGCTGCTAATGAAATACAACGTGGATCAGCTCAGCGCCTCTTCCAGCCGGTACAACTCGTGCAGGCCACAGGGGGCTTGCAATAAAGACAGCGAAAAACAGTGTAGGGTGTTTCTTGCTAGTTAATCAGTGCCTCCAAGCAAATTCAGCCAGAAGGGCAGTTTCAGCCGGTGACGGAGAAATGGGAAAAGACAGATGTCAGCGGTTTGACCATACCCCAAAGTCCTGAAAGGCCATATCTTGACTGCCGATTCAAGATAAATATCACAGCACTGCTCTCTGCACACAGGGCTATGTGGCCAAGTTGGTGCCATCATACGGACGCAGGGTCCCGGCATTTATGTTTCCCGTGAAAAAGGGGTGTTAGATGGAAACTGACAGCCCGGGGTAGCAGCCTGTGTAATCAGCACAGCCTTTGCACAGGTCAGGAGAGCGCGCTTCAAAGCCAAGCTCCCCGCTTGGGCGAAAAGGGCACATTGCAGGATTTGCATGTGCCCTTCCGCTCAGCTCGCCGGGCTGTCATGGATCTTTTTCTGTTTCCATGACTCGCCGGCCCCTCCTCTGGCTCGGAGCATTCGAAGCGGAGCTCTTTGGCCAAACAGTCCTTGCTGAAATGTCAATACACCACCGGGACACTGGCTCGCCGGGTTCATCATGGTTTCCAGGCAGCGCGTGGCTTTGTTCCTCTGCTTTCCGCTACTGATTCCTCTTTCTCTGGACGCAGGTATGTCATAGGATGTGGCTGTAATTATGTTTACTGGCAGCAGACCTCTCTCCTGGTACTCAGATGTAATTTGCATTGCAAGTTTTGAGCACTGTTGCATGCTTGTCCTGCCTCCGTTTGTGCCTGTGAGGGATTCTAAGGCTCTTGTTTGCTTTCAGTGATGGCATCCACACGCTTATTTTGCCAACTAAAGAAAAGCACCTCTAGACTGCTAAATGAATCTATTATCGCACTGCACAGAGCACAGGCAAACAGGCAAACCATCAGCTGTCTGCCCACTACGTGAAAAAAAAGGAACTCGGCTTTCTTGTTATTTCATATTGAAGTGTGGTATTTTTCAAAGCAAAGAATCAATAGCCTGTCATTCAGCTGATGAGAAATTAAAGAGGTGAGGATCCACCCTGTTTTGGCGGCAGTAGAAGGCAGTGAGGTGGTAGGTCTTCGGTTGGCTCCATTACATGTCTGAAAATCAGCTCCCAATTTAATAAAGCAGCCCCAGTGCTTTCAGATTCCCAGTTAGGCATTGACTGGGTCTCCTGCATTGCAGTGAACAAAGCTGGTAAAATACGTAGCAAAGTCAAAAGTGTTCCAATGTAAATAAGTGGAGAACGCCGAAATAAAAGCAGGAGGATGTCCCCAGCCACGCGCCCAGGCACGCTCCTCTCTTGGAGTCTGTGCCCATGCACAGATACATGTGTCACGAATTTGCAGTCTAAGGTTAATTAAAAGCCTTTAAAGAAAGCCATATTAAATGCATACAGCCTGACTTTGAAATCACATCAGGAAAAACACGGCTGAAATTCCTACAGTGGGCAAATGTTTATGAAGCACCCTGGGATAAATTCAATGGATGCCACACAATATTTTATTCCTTCAAATAACTTTGAAATATAGAGAAAATTACCACTATTTTGCATGTAATTCAGCAAATGCTCTAATTAGGCACAAACGTTTAGAGACACCTCACCAGACTGGAATAAAGCCTCTCAGGATCTACATTTGTGTGAATGTTGGTGAGGACACACACGAGTCTCGTCCTTCAGCGCCCACCTCAGGGCCCTTCCAGCAGGTCGGAGGTAACTCCCGCTCTCTCAGGGGTCATGTAGTGGAGAACGCCCTGGGGGAAAGACAGGTGATATACGTCAGCATTAATTTCCAAATGTACCCACAATCCCAGGTGAAATAGTAAAAAGCAGTGAAATGTAAGTTGTTGTCATGAAGCTGCAGAATCCCCTACTGACATGAAGGAGAAAAAAAATGCGAAATTAATTATTTCAAGACTTGTTCTTTGTAGTACATGGAGCGAAAGTACACCGCAGCACTGGGACCTCTTGTTCGTTATCCTGAACTATGCTGGGGGCATAGTCGTGTGATGTGCTTGTATCCCGAAGCTGAGGAGCAGGTCAGCGTGGTGACAATGCCATCAGCACTTTCAGTGCACACTTCTGTCAGCTGGAAGTTGGTGTAGTTGTATGATGTGAGCACTGCTCATCTCTGCTATTGAACCTGTGTACCCAACGTCTTTCCAAAGCACGGCAGAGATGCACAGGGAGAAGACCCCTGTGGCTGTGGTCTATGGTGCTGGCAGCAGCTAGGAGCCATCCACCAGTTCCACTAGGAAACATAAACAGCATTGTCCAGCCTTCCTATGTACCTTTACAACACCTTTTTTTACAGAAGAAAACTAAAGATAAATATATTAAAGCAGTGTTTTTTTTAAATTGTGGTCTACTAGTGGTGGGGTAAGTCTCTTCTGCAGGCCCAAAGAGTGAAGGGGTGTGAGATAACACGTGACTGTAGGTGAAGGGGTGACTGTGGTCCACCCTGTCACCAAGTGAATTACAGTAGCAAGTACAGGAAAATCAGGTGTCACCAAGTACATCAGTGCTAGATAAAGCAACACATGCTTTTCAGCTGCTAGAATTGAGAGAAACTGCTGTGCATGTTGAGACCTACTATACGACATGCGATGGTACCTTAGGAGTCGCTGATGTACAACACTGGTGTAACACGTCATCTTCTTTTAAGTTCTGGGGTCTGTAATCACGTGCTGCCGCTTTACCGGGGAGGCAGGCCAGAGAAAGGAGGCTCTTTCACATTTGCCCGTTTCTTTTCTAAAGCATCTCAGAAAAAGCCTGGGAAGGAGAAAAGCTTTCAGGGGAAATCGTCCCCCCTGTCCTCTCTCTGTCTGGAGAGCGCAGCTGTATGACAAACAGCACGTGCCACTGTTTTTCAGTCTTTCTAAAGCAGGAGGAGGCAAACGGCGTTTTGCAAAGGCAAAGACGAGCCAACAGCTTCTTCGAAGAGATAAAACTGGGGTCGCTAGAGCGAGAATGCATGGAAGAAAAGTGTTCCTTTGAAGAAGCAAGAGAGATTTACCATGATGATGAAAGGACAGTAAGTACCATGGGGCCGGGGGAGTGCTCACTGTCAGACGGACTCCCCCTACTCAGGGGTGTGCTGTGACATTTAAACCACGAGAGCAAAAAAAGCACTTTGTGTCCTGCTGTTTGTATCTTTCTCTTACATTTATAGGGGGACAGGCAGCAGCGGTGAGTTGCAGAAGGTCATACTGCATGGGCCGCCCCAGGCAGTACCTATCTGGGGGATGGCGGGAAAACGGATGCTCTCTGAGTCATCTTCTCAGCCCCTCAGTAATTCCTGGCCTGACAATAACTTAAATTATTGTATTGTGCAACATCTGTTTCAGTCAATCCCACCTCAGCTATATGAAGGTTATTGATGGATAACCCAATTGTGTGTGTTACACAGTGCCCTTCTCTATTGGTACATAAAAATAATGTAGAATGTAGGAAATAATCTAGAATATTTTATGGATATCAACTGTCATAAGTTATAAAGGCAAAAAGGGCATCACTGTGGCTGTCTGTAACCCACCCTGTGCTACAAGGGCTGTAGGGCTTAACCTGAGTTAATTTTTCTTTAATTAAATCTCGCATCTTTTTCTTCCAGAAAGAGTTCTGGCACATCTATTCCGGTACGATTGTTCGGGATGTTCTAGCAGCTGTGAAAATGCTCCCGCTGCTGCAGCGCTTCACGTGAGCCAGACTGACACTGAATGTTTTTACAGACCCTAACCAGTGTGACTCCAACCCCTGTCAGAACGGCGGGAGTTGTGACGACCAGTTTCAGGATTACGTTTGCCGCTGTCCCGTCAACTATGAGGGCAAAAGCTGTGAAAAAGGTCAGCTCCGGCATAGCTTAACAAAATAAAAATGACATTATTAATTCAAATGCGGGGCATTGAGATAAACACTAGCAATCGTTATCATTCTGCATCATTCTAGCCGTGACAGCTACTGTTCACACTGCCTGCGGTGTCGCGTGATGGATCTAACCAGCTGGCAGTCAGGCACCGCAAGGCAGCAAGATAATTATTACCCTATGATGACTTTGGAAAACAAAAATAAAATTGCCTTTTGTGCACCATCTGAGAGAAAAGGAGGGATTTTTTTTCCCTACCCAAGTGCTGGTTACTTTGACTTAGAAGCTTAGTGTGGTATGTGTGTAAGAACAACGCTGCATATGCATCGCGCAAAGCCCGAGGGGACAGATCCAGCAGTTAATTAAGTCCTTCCATTCATTTCAGTGGGCATTGCATACTGGGTGTTACACTTATACCCTCAGAACACGCTGAGCCCAAACGAGGACTAGGCACTCATTAAGTCTACCTGGGCAGTCTCAGCGGTCATCCCAGAGCATCCTTCTGCCAAATGGCAAAATACAAAATAGTTATAAACTTTCAGTCATATATCGCGATGGTTACCACACAATTGCAACACCTCCAGACAGCTCAGATACTGTATAAGTGCAGACTGATTTAATTTTAGCTGTACGTTTCTTAGGCATAGACTTTTGCTCCCCAATCCCTGGAGATCCAGGTCTGCCTTGCTTTCACCAAATGGAAGGTGTTTTTCATGCAGTCACTGTAGATAAATCACAGAAATCTGCTTTGCCGCCTTGCTTCCCTGTCAACATTTCAAGCTACAGTTGACCCATGTTAAGCACCAAAATCCACATTCGGAAACCTAAATACTCTTTCTCTGACTTTAGCGATGGCTGACAAACTGAAGTGCATTTACGACAACGGTGGCTGTGAACAGTACTGTACTGACGAGCAGTCTGAAAAACGAGTGTGCTTCTGTGCAGACGACTACGCTTTAGGGAGTGATGGTGTGTCCTGCATTCCCCAAGGTAAGATACTACAACCCTGATGCTAAGTCCAAGCCAGCTCTGGAAGAAAAGTTTTCAACAGGTACACATCAGGAGGTGCGAGATATCACCCTGAGCCACCAGCTCCTCACCTCTTCTTCAAGGGCAGAGTCCAGAGCAGTAGCTTTGGGCTTCTAAAGGAAGTTAGACACCCCAGAAAAGCAGTCAGGGAAGTGTGCACAGCGAGCAGGGAGCCTTTTGGACCTCTCCTTCCTGGCCCCAGCAGTAAAATATGTTTGGAAAATATTTTTGGGCCAGCACTGTTTTGCTGTTGGATTTCCAATCTGAATTTGTGACTATGGATTTTATTATCATTTTTATTTCAGCACAGGAGGCAAGAGAGGAAGAGGCCTATTAAAACCAGATAAAATCAGTTACTCNGGTAGGACCAATACACTTTTGGTATTCCTCTAGACACTACGGCTAGGTATTTCTCTTACTCATCTAACAAGGTAAATTTCAACTGGGACTAGAATAGCACAAGTTAATTATTTTTCCAATACATAAGCTGGCACCTGACTCTATTGCAGATGCCTACTTCAATTACTTATTAGAGGGGAAAAAGAGACCCCTGGGGATATGAAAATAATGGACAGAGCTGCAGGGAGCGTGCAAAGTAATTCTGAGGGGCGATGCCCCCCTACACACACCTCAACGGAGCACTCATGCAGAGAACTGATAATGACAACCTCGCTCTCAACAACCTCAATTTCATTAGAAAACAATGTCTAGTAATGTGCTTATCCCTTATTAGCAGATTCTGCAATATCACGTGATGGGGAAGCTGCTTTTGTTAAAAGCTGACAACAACGAATTCGATATTCCCCACAGGCTTTTCCGCATGTCTTACCCTGCGAGGAAGATGTATTTGTTGCTGCCTGCTTCTTGGGGACCAAAATACCCGTAGCACTGACCGTGTGTTGCAAGGACACAAAACCGTGTAACTGCCAGACTGCCAGTCCCTTCACCGTCCTTCTGTCATCTCTCACAACGTCCCTTGCAAATGCCCACACTTGCGTTGCCCTGCATACAGCATTAGAGGGTATGGGTTTGTGGTATGTCTATGCTGACCTTCCACCAGCTGCCACCAAAGAGCCAATCCTGTTTCTCCATACCTCGCCTGTTCCTCTAATAGCTTAACGCTGTCTTTGCAACAGGTGAAGTAATTGGCACATTCAGGCTCTTACAGATCCGTGGGGATGTCAGATTCAGCTCAGCATAGACTACAGGCTCCTGGCTCCCAAAGTGATAGAGGGTGAGCACTCGTCCTCACAGCGTTATCGCAGAGCAATGGCTGGATGTGAGGGATGGTGTGTTCAGTTACAGCACAGCCACACGGCACACAAAAACCCCCAATGTTAGACCTTCTTCTTCTTGAAAGGAAAACTCTATTGGGTGAAGGATTTACTGAAAACACTGAGGCTTCCTCTGCAATGCAGCTCAGTCGCAGGTTTAGTCCTCCAGATTTGATTCTTTTATTGCCAATCTTCAATTGCTCAGGCTGAAAATGGACCTTAGACTGAGATGTGCAGTCCAGAAGAATCAAGGATGCTCTAGACCCAAGCAAACTAGGCACAGTCTGCTGGGAGGCATACCAGAAGACATAGTGTCCGCTCTTAGGAGATCTTCAGGTCCATCCACACAAGGGATAGCAAGCTGCACATCGCATGCTTACGCCTGCGTCTCACCATGCCGTGGATGCTGTACAACTGCGTTAAAGTCAGCAGGGTCACAGAAAACATGTAGACGACAAAGCTTGACAGAGTCACTTCTGCTCTCCAGCCTGCAGCCTACCTCATTGTATTGACATATAACTTAAGCAGGTATATTGTTTGCAAACTCCTGTGGTAAGTCAATATATGTCAATGATACTGTAGGGGCCTGCACTCCATTTGTAAAAGTGTCTCTGGCTGTCCAAACAAAAAGACTACCTACCTACTGAGCTGCTTTAAATTACTTTTGAGAACCCATGGTCCCAGACTGGAAACCAGTTTTTCAGCTAACATAACTTCACTGAAGGCCTTGCACATTTTGCTGTGAATTCAGCACAATAAAATCACACTTGCTAGCCTTTGGGGTTTTTTTTTTCTTTTTTTTTCAGTGAAATACCCATGTGGAAAAATACCAGTGCTGGCAAAGAAAAATGCAACTGCACGAGGGAGAATAGTAGGTGGTTTAATCTGTCCTCCAGGTGAATGTCCATGGCAAGTGAGTCTTCCAAAATCTTTCATTGCCCTTTTTTTTTTCTTTATGAAATCACTATCTTAAATTCATTGTTTTATATCTATTACGTTAAAAATCCATTAAAAGTGCAGGTCTGGATACCCAAATTCCCTCTTCATCCATAGCCAGCAGATCCACCTGTTTCAATCATGCATCTTAGCCTTGTTCTGGAGTGGCTGCTTTCATAGGAGTCAAGTAATACAGCCTTCTCTGGCTCCTGACCCCTTAGTCCTTAAACCTTACTGCCAGCAAGAATTTTACCTGGAGCTTGGAGGGATACGCTCTTGACCATAATAGGCAGGGTCCATAATACAAAGCGGAGAAAATGTCAATAGAAAGACTCCCCCCTCCTAAATTCTCCAGACAATCAGCACCGTATTCTCAAACACAGTTGCATAAAGTGAGATACAGAAGCAATATAAAACCTGACTACAACTGCTGAGAATCAGGTCACGTGCATATTCGATGTAAGACATCAATTTGTTTTATGTTGGCAGGCCCTTATAATACAGAATCAGAAAGAAAAGTGTGGCGGTACACTGCTTTCCCCAGAGTGGGTGGTCACTGCAGCTCACTGTTTGGAGTATACTCATCCTAAAGAGCTTCGGGTGAGACTGGGTACGTATCTTCCCCTCCTCATGTTATCGAGCTGTGGTTGTGGTGGCAACTTCTCATCCTGACAAAGCAGAGTAGAAGACAAAAAGTGCAGGCTTTGGTAGAATAAGGTAATTGTCCTTAAGAAGCATCAGAATAGAAACCCCCTTATCTCACAAACTTCTGAGGAATCGAGGAGCTGCCTGACATGACCTGCGATTAATAACTTTTCCAGGTGAACACTCAACAAAATACGATGAGAAAACTGAGCAAGAAAGTGGAGTTGCCAGAATAATCGTTCATGAAGGATACATAAATGGACAAGTCAATAACGATATTGCCCTTCTGAGCCTGGAAACACCTGTGAATCTCACTGATTACGTGGTGCCGATATGTTTGCCTGAAAAACGGTTTGCAGTGTATGAACTGTCCTCCATCAAGTTCTCCACAGTGAGCGGATGGGGACGCCTACTAGATGGAGGTGCCACCTCTTCTGTTCTGATGAGAGTTGATTTGCCACGTGTAAAGACACAAGAATGTGAAAAGGAGACCGATTTAAATCTTACAGAGAATATGTTCTGTGCAGGAGACCTGACTGGCGTTAAAGACTCCTGTAAAGGAGACAGTGGTGGACCTCATGCTACAAAGTACAAGAACACTTGGTTTCTGACTGGGATTGTCAGCTGGGGAAAGGGCTGTGCTGTTAAAGGCAGATATGGGGTTTACACAAGGGTATCCAAATACATCGACTGGCTGAAGAAGCACATGGATTAATGATGTTGAACCAGAGCATTTCCAGATTGTATTGTTGCCCCTCAATCCCTCTGTGCCATTTTCGTATTGAAGCATTCCTTCATTATCTTAGATATGTGATGCATGTGATACCCACACCACTATTAATGATTTGAAATAAGCCTAATGCCTACCTGAATATATAAAATAACTTCCCTATCATTATTATTTGTAAGCTTGTGTGTCTTGTCAAGTGGGCACAGAACAGCTATAACAAATTGGACATGAATCAGACTCAAATCGGACTCAGAGTCCCTCTCATTCTGCATCCATTGTCTGCTAAGGGACAGAGCTAGATGCTGAGAAAAAGACTGTCAGCAACACATCAAGCATACCATGATCCTTCCTTCAGCTACCCTTTCAACTTCTGGTAATCAGTGATGTACAGACTTCCTGAGCCAGAAGCTGCATTAGGTTGAATAGTCATGAATGAACCTGTTGTGCAAAAACGTGTGCAATCTCTTCGGAACACATTTATGCTTCTGGCTTTCACAACTTCCTATGCTGATGGGTCCTGTAATGTAATGATGCAATAGCAGAAGAAATAGAAAAATTGCTTCTTTTAGCTTATGTTAAAGTAGCTTTCTCCAACAGTTGCAGTGCCAACAGGTAGATTTGAGGGGGAGAGTCTCCAGGACAAGAAAGCTGGGAAAAAGTTAACTCCACATTTACAGATCTGCTATGAAAATTTGTTTTTAGTCTTCTTGCACCAAGCATTATTGCAGTAAGGCTATTAAATTTAATATTTAACCCATAACTGGTGAAGAACACCACTGATTTAATCTTATCTTTGCCTTGGTATTATGCTTGTTGATACAGAAGAGGGCAAATGAATGTTTGTTTAATTTGCTGTCTAGTATAATCTAAATTGTACTCTCTGTACTGAGATCTAAAGCCAGAATAGGAGAATTGTATGACCATCTGCAAAACACTGGCCAAACACCATTCTCTAAAGCCTTAATGCATAAATGGTAGAGCCTGAAGAGGTCTGAAAATACCATTAAAAAACGTACCTCCTAATCTAAGCATGAAAACAGTGAAAAGGCGAGGGACATCATAGATACAACTGAGAAGATTAGAAAATAGTTTAAGTATCTTATGCAAAACTTACACTTTGGATTAATTCAAATCATACTGAATATCAGCTCAATCACAAAAGCTTATCAGCAAGTAGGACAGTTATAATTGAGCATACTCTATTATTAGGGGAAAACATTGACATTATATGGTACCTATACCACGCAATACTGAACATCCTACAGCCTGATTAACTGACATAGAAGAATGGTATATTCTTCATTTAAGTAGTGAACTGAACTGGGAAAAGCAGCAAATTCCAGACACCTGAGAAACAAGAGGTCTTACAGTATACATACTGTTAAGACCTCTTACATACCACAAAGGTTCTCATTACTCCTAAAAGGAAAGCATATATACGTCAGCAGAATACATTCCCAGAGAGGAAGGCAACTAGGAGCAGCGACCAGCAAATAAAACCTCATTTTCACTGAGACGAAGCACTCAGCATTGCAAAACCATCAATCCAGACCCCTCAAGCTTGAATAGTTTTGGGTTTTGCATCCTGGGCTTTATCAAAAGAAGCATGGCCAGCAGGTCGAGGGAGGTGATTCTGCCCCTCTGCTCTGATGAGACCCCACCTGGAGTACTGCATCCAGCTCTGGGGCCCCCAGCATAAGAAGGACATGGACCTGTTGGAGAGGGTCCAGAGGAGAGCCGCGAAGATGATCAGAGGGCTGGAGCACCTCTCCTATGAGGACAGGCTGAGGGAGTTGGGGTAGTTCAGCCTGGAGAAGATAAGGTTCTGGGGAGACCTTATAGCAGCTTTCTGGTACCTGAAGGGCACCTACATGAAAAGATGGGGAGGGACTTTTTACAAGGGCATGTAGTGATAGGGCAAGGGGGAATGGCTTCAAACTGGAAGAGGGGAGATTTAGATTAGATATTAGGAAGAAATTTTTCACTATGGGGGTGGTGAGGCACTGGAACAGGTTTCCCAGAGAAGTTGTGGATGCCCCATCGCCTGGAGGCATTCAAGGCCAGGTTGGACGGGGCTTTGAGCAACCTGGTCTAGTGGGAGGTGTCCCTGCCCATGGCAGGGGAGGTAGAACTAGATGGTCTTAAGGTCCCTTCCAACCCAAACCATTCTATGACTTTATGATTTTCCATGCTCCATAGGATGATTTCTTCCCTGTAACATTCCAGTGTAAACATTGACATTTATGAAAAAATCATCATCTTGGAGAAAAATGGTAAAATGCTGAAAGAAAACAACCGGTACTAATGGCTGCACAGAGTGACTTTTTTTAAAAAAAAAAAAAAACACCTGGCTTTTAGGTACATTTTCAATACAACAGCCTGTTTAAACAAGACAAGAAGATGAAGGCGACCCAATGGCAGGTTCTGGAAGCACCCAAGATGTGGCCTCCATGGACACCTCAGTGGGCACAACTGAGGGAAACCTCCCAAAAAGGTGGCTGCCAGCTCTGGTCAGGCCAAGGCCACCGGGCTCCCCTGGGCGTCGAAAGGGCAGAGACCGCGGGTTATGGCGTTGGGACATGGGAGAGGGGGGTGGGAGCTGCCGAGGGCAGGTTTTGGGGTTGGCAGCTTGGCTTCGCCCCAGCTCGGGGCCCCACACCTGCCCGTGCCGTGCCGGGCCTCGATTATTTAAGTGAGGGATCACTTCCCCTCCCCAGCAAATATAAGGTACAATTTAA
>VUYV01000200.1:841201-854449 GCA_008711295.1 Anarhynchus alexandrinus | reverse complement strand
AAAAAAAAAAAAAAAAAAAAAAGGAAAGAAGAACGAAGAAGAGCCTTATCATCAGGCTGTCCCGTCCTCCTCCCCCTCTCCCCCCGCCTCGGGGCTGAGACATCCCACGGCGGCTTTTCCCCCTTCCCCGGCGCTTCCGCTATTTCTGGGCAGGGTGAAGCAACGCCGCTTCAGTCTCTCCCCGCCTGGGGGGGTGAAGGCTTCGGCTCCTGTCCCGTCCCGTCCCGTCCCGTCCCGTCCCGTCCCGTTCCGTCCCGCCGGGCGGCGGCGCGGCCCGGCCGGGCCGGTAGCAACGCGGTGTGGGGGCTCCGCGCCACCATGGCCGGCCGCCTGCTGCTCCTCCTGCTCTGCGCGGCGCTGGCGGGCGAGCTGCGAGCTGAAGGAGGCGGTAAGGCGGGACCTTTTTTATTTTGGGGGGTGTCCCTCTCCTCAGAGACTTTTGCGGGGGGCTGCCGGGGCAACGCGTGAGGCGATGGCGGGCGGGCGCTGCGGGCCGGGGGCTCGCAGTGCCTGAGGAGGGGACACAGTCCTCCGGGGAGCCGCCGCCGTGAGGCAGCGGCGGGGGACGGGAGCGGGCACCCCGGGGCTCGCCTTCCCCGGGTCTTGGTTTCCAAAACGGCTGAGGGGTTGNCCCGCTCCCCCCCCCCCCCCCCGCCGAAAGGCGGGCGAGCCCCGCCGCGGGGGCCGGGAGCTGCCAGGGGGCACCTGGGGGTGTCCCACTGTAGGCCCCCGCGGCCTCTCCCAGGGTCCTGCCCCCTTCCTTTTTCCCTGACCCTCCCTTGGAAAATGGGTTTGCTTGGCCCTCCCCGCCGTTCATACTGGGGGGACAACCGCCCCGGCGGCCTGAGGTGCTCGCAAGGTCTGTGAGGGGAAGGAAGCCTGGACGAGGCTGGGTTGGGTGGACTTGGCCATGGAGGGGCCACGGCAGGGGAAACACGACCCGCTGTTTGTGCCGCTCAGGTCAACACCAAAGTCCAGAGCAGCATCAGCAAGTGGCTTTCCAAAAGTTGTTAACTCTTCCTTCAGTGAGTCAGCCCGCTTAGGCTTTAAATTGAGGTCCTCCACATGTTTCTGGAACGTCCTCCTTCAGTTGACCCAACGCCTGTTGCTCCTTGATGTCTCTGAAGAAGGAAGCATGACGGAAAGCTTGGGAAAGAGAATGACCAGCCTCAGAAGACTAATGGGCTCGTTCAAGTTTACAAAAACATCCTCTTAAGCGGATGATGTGGAGGCAAAGGAATATAGAGGCGATAACCCCGGCGCCTGCGTCCTGTCATTTTCCTGTCACTGCAGAGAGGGATTTAAGGGCAAATAAGATAGCGGGTGAATGAACTAACAGTTGCTGAGCTACAAGTTACAAGCACTTTCTTTAAGCCTTCCTTGCAAGGAGCCTTTTCACAGTAAGCAGGGTTTCAAAGTACTCGGGCGCTCCATGGAATTGATTAATATAAATAGTGCTGGCAGAATTTGGCACCCTGTTGCTGATCCACCCATTTCAGTGAAAGCAGAGTAAGTCCCCTCTGTGTTTGCTTAGAGGATATTAAGGTTTATGATTACTAATCAGCTAGTTTATTTGTTGCTCAACTGAGTTCCATGAAGAATACACCAGAAGGTACGTGCAAGCTGCCCACTGAGCGTGAGCCTTGAAGTCCCATCTGCAGCACTGTCTTCCACGCTCCAGTCTGTGATTGGAAAGTATATTTTCCCTTTAAATTCCAGATGTTCAGAACATAATTGAATGGCAGCTTCCAGACTCGGCAAACTTTCCTAGAGTATATGCTTTTTACAGGGTAATTGGCAATTTATTTACTCCAGTGTTGTTTCTGTTTTTCCTGTCTAGTAATGTGTGCCCAAGTCACTGGAGAGTAACATTACTGTTCATGCAGCCAAGTGCCTGAGCTGAGTTTAATTCCTCTGATCCTTCAGTTTAAATCAACAGCTGCCTGCATCTTGAACTTGGAGGCAGAAGGTCTCATGCCTCTGTGACACCAAGCTTTTAAAAAATAAAACAACCCAGCGAACTCACCTCAGGCTGTACTTTCCTGCTAAAGCTGACGTTCATTTACTTCTGCTCTCAGTTAAATCTTAGAACGCAGCTGTCTTAACTCTACTTGCACACATATCAGTAAGGCAGTAATGTTACTACAGGCAACTGGGAAGTGTTCTTAAGAGGGAAGGAAGACCCCAGGGCAGTGCAGCGGGATTTGCAGTGGTGAAAGACGGTAGAACTCATACATGGTCTGGACCACAAAACAGCTTTTCCCTTCTGTCAGTAGATACGTTACTGCGTCTTGAGTTAGTGTGGCATTTAGTTTCTGCACCACAAGCCCTTGGCATAGGTGGTGTTACCTGGTTGTCAGGTTTAAAACCAAATCAAGGAATGCCATCAGGAAGAATCATTCTGATTAAGACTGGAGTCTTCAGCAGGAGCAACAGAAATATAAGCCCTCAGCAGCAACCTGCATGTTCTTATTTTCAAGACTAAAAACAGTAGGAGAGAGTTTTGGGCGCCTATGGTTTGTCCTGGAGTCACTGATTCTCAGAGAGAGACTGTTCTGAGAGATTCTGAGATGTATCAGTCTGTGTGAGGACTGACCTTACAGGTAATGTTGCTTATGTGTAGAGTGGTGAGAGGGTCTCTGTTGGTTTTGCTTCCACTTCGCTTATTTCTAATGACTCTTTACCACCACCACCAAATGTTACCTGCCATCTGTATAACTTTCTCAATTGTCTAGTATTCATCAAGAAAGAAAACGCTGACAAGTTCTTGGAACGGACAAAACGTGCTAACTCTTTTCTGGAGGAACTGAAGAAAGGGAATATTGAAAGAGAATGCAATGAGGAGCGCTGCTCAAAAGAAGAAGCAAGAGAGGCCTTTGAAGACCAGGAGAAAACTGTAAGGATGAACTAGTATGAGACATAGATCTATATATATCATGTTTACAAAATAGTATTAAGGTCTTTTGAGCTGGGCATCAGAACTTACAAGTTGCTCTCAATCATTTAACGCAAAGAATAAACAGTGGTTTTGACTGGATGGAGTTGCTAAGGCATAAACATACAATAACAGTCTTTATTTAGCTCTTGCAAGGCCAGCCCGTGTTAAAGCCTCCCTTCTTTTACCTGTTCTGATCTGTTTAATTGCTGTTGTGAGGTATTTGACCGTTAAATGATTTGATACTACCCATGTTAGAAATATGTTTACCCTATCTGGGTGGCATAGCTGAGTGTCATGACTATGTTCAAGAGTTCTTAGGTGGAGAGTCCACGGGAAGGTTGAGAAGGCAAATGCTGACATGGAACGTCGCGTGAGAATTTCACCAAACTTCTCTCAAGCAGCTTTGCCGTGCTTATCATTTTGTGGCTCTCTTCTTCACTATCTGAATTGATGGAATGTGGTACTGTGGACAGTTCTTATATGCCTTAATGTTAAATTGCCCACATGGAATGAAGTGTGTATGTGTGACTCTTGTGTCACCTTCGTTACCCTGATGGCGGCTTAACTTTAGACAGAAATACTATCTGTTCCCAAGCTCAAGGGAGAGTTAAAGAGATGGGGCAACTGGGGTCAGTAGAAAAGGTGATGTTTGAAAACTTGAAGTGACTTGGTGGTGGAGGGGAATTGGGAACATCGGCTGTAGTTACGTGGCTGTTAAGAACAGCCCTGAAACGGGAGTTAAGGCCAGATTCATTTCACTTTAGCTTTACTTGATGGCCAGAACGAGGGTGACAAAGCACTGGAACAGGCTGCCCAGAGAGGCTGTGGAATCTCCTTCTCTGGAGATACTCAAAACCCACCTGGACATGATTCTGTGCAACCTGCTGTAGGTGAACCTGATGATCTCTAGAGGTCCCTTCCAACCCCTACCATTCTGTGATTCTGATTCTTGGAGTGGCCCTGAGATGACCTGGGTGAGGAGTCATGGGTGCATTGCCAGGGTACTTCAGGGCATAAATGTTGGCTGATCTATAGCAGAACCAGCACAGCCTGTTCTGCCTGTTGATCAGATGCCATTGAAAAGGACTGTCTTGGACGGGCAGCATACCCGGAGTCCTCAGTGCAGAGGGAAAGAAGCACACAAATCAGACAAAATATTTTAAAATCTCAGGATTTCTGAGGTCCTGATTGATGGGGGCATGGAGGGGGATGGAGACTGAGAATTTGGCATTACAGGAATGTACGTAAATTCAGTCAAAACTGATGGAAGGATACAGTTATGCAAGAAATCAAATGCCTTATGCTGAGTGAGTCACATTAGGAAATCTCTAATGAGTTTTAGATATTTCTGATAAATGGATGAGACTTGTTTCTGTAGAACTGGGCACTATAGATGGATCATATGGTTTTAATTTATTAAATGGTAATAGCAGGCTGCAAGGCACTGTATGTGCCTGTAACTTAAATATTTGTTTTAACAATTGTTAGCTGCAAGTATCCTCTGTATGAAAGCTCTAATATTCTTCTGAGGAATTCAGTAATTCTCATCTGACTTTTTTTGTCTCCTTTTATTTCCCTTTTCCCACACTTACCTGTAGGAGGAATTCTGGAACGTCTATGTAGGTAAGAAACACTCTGCGTTTGTTTAGAGAATTAAGCTTCCTTATTGCAAGGTTAAAAAGGATGCACCTCTTAAGTAACCACTTCCTGCTCCCTTGCTTCCTCTCTTTCCACCGTAGGACACCCTCACTTTGTATTTTCTTTGAAGAAGGAATCTGATTTACTGCCTTGCTGTTGCTTGAACCCAGTCACTTCATTCGAAGGCAAGGTTCAGCTGCCTCCAATTGTTGGGATGATCTTTGTCCTCTCAAAAAGAGAATAGTGGCCCTTTGCACACAAAGGACAGTGAGAAGCAGAAACTGAGTGTGTGACTCTGACAGTCAGTTGTCCTCCAGAGGGGCAGCCCTGGATGGAGGAATTTAAGATGCAAAGAGTCATGGATGAGGATGGCACTTAAATGCCATGGCCAACACAAAGTTATTAAACTGTATTGCACAGTCGCTTGCCAGTTTGCTGTCACCTTCCATGCCACAGTGTTGCTGATTCCTGTATTTTGTGGGATGTGTTTTCTACAGAGCTGTTTGACATTCAATAGGACGTGCCAGTAAGCAGATACTACCCATCAGTCTTTTCTGTTATTTTTTTTTTTTCTGAAGTTCTGAGATGTATATATTAGGGTTTTAGTGTTTGTAATCACTATGGAGAGACAGATTTTTAATGCATTAGTGTTTGGTAATGTGTTCTCTGGAAAGTATGTGTCCAGCTTGCGTGTTAGGAGGAGTACCTCAAAAATGTTAACCAAAGACAGCTCAGCTTTGTCTTTTAGAGTCTGCAGAAAATTGAAGACAGTTGCCACAAAGAAGATGCAGACTTTCACAATCCTCTAAGCGGGGGATGAACTCTGCAACCTACAGGCTGAAATTTCAAGCAAAGCCTGCGTCAGTGTTGCAGTGAACAGGAGTGGAAAATTTCAAACCATTTCCTCATGAGAATACAAGTAGCAGAACTTCAATGCCAGTGCTCTTACAGAAATGCCAGTTTCATACATTTTAAACCACAGTCCACGAATGCTTTATTGGTGTTCAGAAGTATTGAAAACCACAGCTACCCTCAGCCAAGTTACTAGAACAATTCATTCTTGCTTCCTTTTTTAGTAGGGGATCCTGCAATGCTTTCGTGCAATATTGATATAAAAGTCACTACCACAGCGCCAACTACAGTGTAGGGAAAAACTGAACAAGTACAGTTTCTAACAGTAGGATGTTGCTTAGCTAGGACCACTACAGAATGGAGTGCTCTGGCACTGCAGAGGAGGCAAAAACCAGGAGCTGTGCTGCAGGCCTCGAGCCCATCTTTTGGTAAATGGTGGTCCCTCCTTCCCTCTGTAGAGGATGGACATTAGTTTTCACTGCCTCTGTGGTGGACCACACAGATGCAGCATCTGGAGCGCTTTTGGTTTTGGCCAGTGCAGGTACAGAAGCGATGTTGAGCTGTGGGGCCAGTACACAAACCCCAGCAAATGTTCCTTGTGACAGATAAAGCTGCAGCAGATGAGGTCACAGGCCAGAGCCGCCTTGCAGGTGGCAAGCTGAATCCTTAGGATGAGTGGCTTCTTGGATCTTGCCTCCTCTGTTGGCATTGCCAGTCTTCCAGCTACTCCAAACAGGGGCAAAACAGGTGGTAAAACACAAAAATTTGAAGAGCATGTATCTACAGCAACGAATTATTATTAAGCAAGTGCCACTTCTCTGGATATCCTGCTTTTCTTATCAAACAGCACAGAAGAGCCATCGAGGTCATGTGATGGGGAAATGATTTGTTACAACAGGTCACTAGATGGGAGAGACCATGGCAGCGAGCATCAGTGCAGGGGTGAAATACCTTCACGGGTGCGGGAGAAAGGGCTGCTACGTGGAACATGTCTCCAAACGCAGTGGAGCCTCACCGTCCTACATGTAACTGGGTTTGTGAGATAGATGTGGCTGGAGTCAGGTCAGCCAGTTGTGCCCAGGTTGCGGAAAGGAAGAAAGGCTGCAGAACTGCCTTTCAAATGTGGGAGATCCCAGCGTAGATGTGAGGAGCGTGAGGTAACAGCTAATTTTTTGAAGCTCAAGCTCATATCTCAGTGGATACAATGGGACAATTTTCATACTGTTAGCAGCACAAAACAGGAATTTGGCCTGCACACACAGATTTAGCAGGGCTTTTAAAGCATTTTGTTTGGTTGGGGTTTTTTATTCTTCTGATTAATATGCTGGTGTCTGTTTCTTTAAATGAACTGCACTGCAGGCAAAAGACATGCACAAGGGATGAGATGACCTTTAAGGGAATAAAAGTTGAGTTGTCATTATGTGGAGACTGTAGGGAAATGCAAGAGGCCAAAAGGTTAGTATCTTCAGACAGCAGTTGCAATGTGGAAATGTCCTGTCTGCTTTTACAGCCTTCACTGTAAATGATGTATATACTCTGATCATGAAGTATTACTTTATCTTCCTACAAGAAAAGGCTTGCATATGCACCGTCATACAGTAGGCACCAAAAACAGATTGCAAAACTGAGGAGATATATATACATATATGAATCATTGCTGATATGGAATGAGTGCATTTATACTCCTTGTTCCATCTGAAATGTGGCAACTCACAGGACATATGTTTTAAAAGGAAAGATGAAAGATTGCTTTTTAAACTAACACGCCTTCAAAGTTCACGGAAAAATGCTTGCGCTCTTGCAATAATTTGTTTTTTGGTTTGTTTTCATAGATGGGAACCAGTGCAGCTCAAATCCTTGCCACTATGGTGGACAATGTAAAGATGGAATTGGTTCCTACACTTGCTCATGCTTGGATGGTTATCAAGGAAAGAACTGTGAATTTGGTAGGTTTCTTCTTTAGAGAGCTGTGGCGGTGAATTTCCCAGGGAGCTGAAACATAGAGAGTTAACACTTAACACTTAATGGGTGTTATTTGCCTCTTGGAAAAATACGTAGAATAGGATGGCAGTCAACAACGAGTTGGAGAACAGTGCCAGAAACACAAAGGCCTGGTGCCTCTTAAGCTGGGTAGAATCATAGAATAGTTTGGGTTGGAAGGGACCTTTAAAGGTCATCTAGTCCAACCCCCCTGCAATGAGCCGGGACATCTTCATCTGGATCAGGTTACTCAGAGCCCCATCCAACTGTGAATGCTTCAAAGTTACACTCACTCCAAAGAAAGCCCTCTTAATTATGATAGTGTCTTTTTACATGAGCTTAAATCCCTAAAATGTGATGATAAGACTAAGAAGCATAGGATTCTTATAACTGACATCAAAGAGCTCCAAGTACAGAAGCAGAGCCTCCCTTCTCAGCTCACAGCAGTGAAGAACCAAAGAAAGCAGATTTCAGTAGACAATGCAGACTTTTTCAGCCTTGCAGGGAATAATTTTTTGCATGTAAATCCTTCCCTAGTCTCACCTCTGTGGCATACAGCTACTACCCTGATGATGTCATTCAAGCGTGTATCTGTAGCCCAGAAATAAGACTGGAGAGCCCAGAGTAAGAGGGCATGGAACTGAAGTTCAGACACGGGACTGAGGGGAGTGATGAGGAGCTGAGTCTTGTAAGGCAGGAAGGAGGAATCATGGGAGAATTTACCAATATCTGGACTTCTTTGTTAGTGTTTTGTCCATTCTTCCCCTGACATTTTGTCTCTGCTTTTTTAAGCTCACCGTGATGTGGCCACTGGGCCCACTTGGACTTGGCAAGCGTGTTTCATGCAGTGGATGTGACTGCTTTGTAAGGCATAAGCTAATGTTAGCCACTCATGTTGTTACTAAGATGCGCTTCCGGTGCTTTACAGGTGGAGATACAGATCCTGTTGAAAGAGTGCAGTTTAATGTGGTGAACTTCAGGATCTTCTGTGAAGTCAGTGTTTATTTACATTTTTTCTCCAAACTTATCTCTTTTGTAGTCATACCAAAATACTGCAAAATAAACAATGGCGACTGTGAGCAGTTCTGCAGCGTCAGAAAAAGCGTACAGAAGGATGTTTTGTGTTCCTGTGCAAAAGGGTATGTTCTAGCAGAGGACGGCAAACACTGTGTTTCAACAGGTATGAAGCCACGAAATAAAGTAATAGCAATGGTGGAGAGACCTGTTTCACAGTTAAAGAATGTCTTTTGAACCATCATTGTTCTACATGATATAGATTTAACACTGAGGCCAACTAATTTATATTTCAAAAGCCTTCCATGTGTGAGGTCATGTGATGGACTTATCAAAATCTAGCTGAATTGGAACCCTTTGCAAGCTGCCTCTCACAGAATTACATGAGTAAACTCTGCTGTTGACAGGAAAGAAGTGATTGCAGTTGTGTCTCATTTGCTTAAACCTACACTCCATATAAAATAGCAGCTGCCAAAAACTTTTCTACTTTAGATTTCAGTTAACCTTGGGGGAGGAATAAGTCAACCATATCCTTATGATGTCGGGTTTTGTATCCTTTGTAACTCATAATAAATTGCTGTCATGGGCCATATTATTCCTAAAATAAAACACTTCACTCGGTTTCCTAATTAAGATGGTTTTAGTAAGAGCAAGTACATTAATATGGTAATGTAAACAATTGAAGATGATGTTTTAAATTTTAAATACTTTGAAAACACTGTCCAGAGACTGAACCTATGGACGAGTTTTAGGACCCTCTAGTCTTCCTTCTTTGTTGCATCTGCCAAGGTTTTGCTAGTGATTTGAAAACAGGATAGCTGCATTAACTGATTAACTGTAAGATGGTCTTGTCAAAGAGTTTCCTCTTGTGCTGGTGTTTCTGTCCATCTCTAATTTTAACATTCTTGTCTTTACAGTAAAGTATCCCTGTGGAAAAGTTCTTGTGAAAAGAAATAAGAGGTCGGTTATTTTACCCGCTGATAATAGCAATGTAACTAGTGATCAAGATGGCCCTCCCACAAATGGAACAAGTTTGGAGGAGGACATTGTTACTACCACAGAAAGTCCAACTGTCCGTCCTGGCAATGAAACAAGTGGCAAGACTCCATATGTTGATACCAGGATAGTAGGTGGTAATGAGTGTCGCCTTGGTGAATGTCCATGGCAGGTAAATCTGGTGTTTGTGTTCTGCGTGTAAGCAGAACAGTTTCTGAGGGAAAATGTGCAATTGTCCATTTAACCTGGTTGCCTTCTGAATGTTACCCATGTAGTACGCTGGAGGTACCTAAGCACTTCGATGTGCTGTTCTGCAAATTGCAGCCTTAAAATGTCAAAACGAAAGGCTTTGTGCAATTTTAGATAGTGCTGCTTAACCTGTCACCAGAGAGGGTTTTTGGGCCATGCTGACCTACCAGTGTCATTTTTGCAGGTTATAGTCCAGTTGTCCATTTAGGTAGGACACCTGAGAGCATGTCAGATAAAGCATGCATTTGCTTCACAGATGCGCTTTCATGTCTAAGTTTTTCTCTTGAGTTTGGACTAGCCAAAATGAGTTTCTGTATTCAGGACATTAAGGGAGGAGTGAAACTGGAACAGAACTTCTTTGGGGTGGTAAGTCCAAGGGGTGAGGTGATTTGGGGGCTGCGCTCTTCCTGCTCAGTCAGGCAGTGTTGTGTTCCTAAAAGACATTACTAAGCACTGTGAGTGAGATGACATGGAAGCCAAACATCTACATCACGTAAAGACAATTGAGACTGTATAGCAGTACATGCCAATCTGTAGCATACACATATATGTATGCAATATTAGGAGACTCTCGGAGAATAGTACATGTTATAGTAATAGGCACGTATGTAATGTGTTGAGAAATCAATTACCTATTTATAGCTCATTGAAGTTAAACAGCTCTTCTTGATTCTGCACTTATTTTTTTCTTTTGCAGGCTGTTCTGTTAAACGAGGCAGGGGAAGAGTTTTGCGGTGGAACTATTTTGAATGAAAATTTTATACTTACTGCAGCTCATTGCATGAACCAATCTAAAGAAATCAAAGTTGTTGTTGGTAAGTGGTTATTTATTTTACTGTGATGTTTAAGCATGTGTCGCAGACTAATCCTCTGTGCTCTAAATCTCGTGTGAGATGTACTCATATTACTTTATTTGTTATGGTTTGTTACTTTTTTGGTTTTGCTTTGCTTTTTTATAATTTCTTGTTATTGTCAGAGTCCTGCTTTGTAATAGTAGGGGCAGCTGATGTGGAACGTGATAGTGGTGCATCCCTTTCTTCTTTGCCAGCTAGCTGGAAGTGATTAAGAGCAAATGTTCTAGAACTGTTGGCTAGCATTGTGTTCATCAGAGCAGTGCTTCTCCGGAAAACTTATCATTCTTGGCACATCCGAAGCATGCAGATTTGTTTCTGCAGGAACACTCAGGAAAGCTACGACACATTGACTAGAGGAAGAAGAAATTAACTCAAATTATGACTGCTACACTTCTGAGGCATGACACTAGATCAACACAACTTTATATTTGCACTGTTTTAGTCTTGGCGCAGACTGGTTTCTCTTCCCTGATATAAGCCAGGCTCGAGCTCCTGTAAGAGCTTACACCTGAAGTTGCATTAGTTTAGCTGAATCGGTTTACGCCTTTATGTAAACTGGTACAAAGATCTCCATAGACAAGAGCTCAGAACTGAAACTGATCCAAATGCTGCTAATAAATATTGCAATACGTTTTTACAGTTTACTTGTATGGTATAAAGGCTTAGGCAAAGTGTTAGGAATGGGTATACTAGTCTCCTCCTATATGAAGGTTCTTCTTAATTTCTTCTACTATCTCCATATTAATGACACTTTTAATAATCTTGTACAGGTGAAGTGGACAGAGAAAAGAAAGAACAGTCTGAAACGATGCATGAGGTGGACAAAATACTTGTTCACACTAAATACGTTGCTGAGACTTACGATAATGACATAGCCTTAATAAAGCTGAAGGAACCTATAATGTTTTCTGAGTACGTTGTTGCAGCATGCCTCCCCGAAGCAGACTTTGCTAATGAAGTTCTGATGAACCAAAAATCTGGGATGGTTAGTGGCTTTGGGCGTGAATTTGAAGGTGGACGACTATCCAAAAAACTGAAAGTGCTTGAAGTCCCCTACGTTGATAGGAACACTTGCAAGCAATCCACTAACTTTGCAGTAACGGAAAACATGTTCTGTGCTGGTTATGAAACAGAGCAAAAAGATGCTTGTCAAGGAGACAGTGGAGGTCCCCATGTAACCAAATATAAGGATACTTATTTTGTTACTGGAATTGTTAGCTGGGGAGAAGGATGTGCAAGGAAAGGCAAATATGGTATCTATACCAAACTGTCCAGGTTCTTACGCTGGGTAAGAACAGCCATGAGACAAAATTTGTAGTGGCGTGGCTCTTGATCCTTCTGTTAGCTAACAAAGTGCAGTTTCTGTAACGGAAACTTTCTTCTCTTTTTTTTAGCCACATCTGCTAAACTTGTTTTAAGAGTTGATTCCTTAAAGTCACGGTGCTGCTTCTTTTTGTTTTATTCCTGGCTTTAAGCATGTATATGCGGACTGCTGGTGAATTTGTACAATGAGGGGCTTTCCCCAAACCAAATGGCTGCTCAGTGGCATCTTTTGTTGGCTTGTTTGGTTATTTTTTTTTTGGCCATTTTGATTCCTGTCTGCTTGCCCAAGTGCTTCCACCTGGGGCTCCTGGACATAATTTGAGCCTCCACTAATGATGATGAAAGCGGGAAGGACAGGACTTCAGTTAATCCTCATATTGCAGCCAGCTGGCTCAGTAGGGAGTGTGTTATTACTAGAGATGTTCAGCTTCTACCTGCAGATGTATTTAGAAGATGAAGGGAGCAGGAAAGCTTGCATGGTAAAAGCTGAGACACAAGTAAGTATTCAACTTGTGATGCTAAATAACCACATGTTCCACAAAATTGCCTGCTTAGGTCACAGCAGCTAATTAAAATGGGATTTTGCTTTATATGGACTGTACTTCACTTTAATTTGAATGCTTCTGTTCTGCTCATCAGAAAAAAAAATATGTGCATATTCACTGTTTTCTGTATCATGTTCTGGATTGTGTATGGCTGAGGAACGGAAAGCTCCTTGCATGTATACTTGTTCCAGATGTTTCTTCTTTAAGGTGCAATATTGATGTACACCAGCATTTGAAATAAAATATTCTTTCTTTTTTGTTCTATTTTTTTTATTTATTCCCCCCAGTCAGCTTACAAATATATGAAGACAAAATCTCATTTGGGAGTGAAAAAAGAGTGAATGTCCCTAAACAAATACGTGTAACAAATTTCATCTGCCTTATGTCAAAGCTGATGAGGAGGTAGAGAATGGAGAGGGGTAATTAAAATTGACTTTCACTGGCATAGAGGTTGATAAATGGCAAGTTAGATGTCAAGATACTAATTTTCTTAGAAAGAGGCAAACTTAACCAATGATTTCCCACACATAGTCTGCTCAGATACTATGATCTGATCTGTGCTGTAAGGTTTCCAGGCAGAAGCTCCACACTCTGATGGATTTTTGTATGTGGAGTAGCCTTCCTCTATATATTATTCTTTAACCTTATCATAGAATCATAGAATCATAGAATGGTTTAGGTTGGAAAGGACCTTGAAGATCATCGAGTTCCAACCCCCCTGCCATAGGCAGGGACACCTCCCACTAGACCAGGTTGCCCAAGGCCACGTCCAGCCTGGCCTTGAACACCTCCAGGGATGGGGCCTCAACAACCTCTCTGGGCAACCTGTTCCAGTGCCTCACCACCCTCAAAGTGAAAA
>VUYV01000200.1:655656-840424 GCA_008711295.1 Anarhynchus alexandrinus | reverse complement strand
TGACCCCTTCGTAGAAGGCCACCAAATTAGTCAGGCATGATCTGCCCTTGGTGAAGCCATGCTGGCTGTCACCAATCACCTCTTTGATTTCTGTGTGCCTCAGCAGAGTTTCCAGGAGGATCTGCTCCATGATCTTGCCAGGCACAGAGGTGAGAAACCTTCTCAGTTTCAGTCCTAGTTACAGAAATCATGGGAAAATTTACAACAGAAGGGACAGCTGAAAGTGATCTGATCTACCCCCATGCTCAAAGCAGGTCTAGCATCAAAGTTAGAACGCGTTGTGCAGGGTCTGGTCCAGTCAAGTTTTGAAAAACTTCAGAGGCAGAGATTTTGTTACCGTCTGGGCAACCTGTTCCTGTGCTTTAGCGCTCTCGTGCGTAAAATTTCTCATGTCCAATTGGAATTTTCCTTGTTTCAACCTCCAACTGCTGCCTCGTCTTCTTTCTGTGGATACCTCTGGGAAATGGTTGGCCCTGTCTTCACTGTAATCCCCATTTAGGCAGTGGAAGACTGCATTTAGACCCCCAAGTTCTCCATGGCTGAACAAACCCAGACCCCTCAGCCTTTTATTGTACATCATGTGGTCTAGGCCCCTAACCGTCCTGGTGGCCTTTCCAAGGCTCTGCCAATCTATAATGCTCCCCTGTTGTCTAAGGTACACTGAACTTGACACCTGCTACTTACCTCTTAGGGTTTGAGCTCGTACTGGCTAGTTTCATATAGCAGGTGCTGTGAGCAAACCAGGTTGAAAAACTAGAAATACAGCTCTGCAGAGCAGCAAGGTATTGCTGCAGTCAGCAGTAAATGCGGGCAGGAAGGACTGCAGGGCAGTTACCCCAGCTTGACGGTCTCCTCCTGTATAAACCCTCAGCAGGCTTACCTCAATAAGCAATATTTGTTCCCTGGCTTCTTCTGTCCACTGGATTCCTGTTCTAATCCCTTGTCCCACTGGTAGCCTGCCCTGTTCTCCATCAGGGTGAAACATCCCTCTTCAAAGGGACAACCTAGATCCTACCCAAATCCTATTTATGTACTTGTGCAAAGGGCATTCTTCTACTTCAATGAAGCCTAAGGACTGAAGTGAAATTCAGACTGGACTATATAAGGTGTTGAGGTGGCTGAGGGGAGGACCTCCCGTGGGCAATGGTGGCAGTTGCTGGGTTTTACTAGCTGGCGTGTATATACATCCTTGTCAAGCCAGGTAGCACCTTGAAGAGCAGGCACAGAGCTGGTTTAACAGATAAGTGCACAAGAGGGTGGTGAAAGTCCACGCTTGTGTGCAACGTGACTGTGTTTAGAAGTGTCATTATTCTGCAGAGTGTGAGAGGCTTTGTCCTTGGGCTTTGCGGTCAGAGTACGTCTTTTACGAATGAAACTGGTCCCTAGAGAGCCTTTCATCCTGTGCCGGGGCGCCTACAGTGCCTGAGGCTCAAGGGCTTTATATTCATTCCTCATTCTTTAAGTGCCCCTGCCACGCTGAGAGGACATGAGTGAAACATCTGCTTGCCTCTTGACCTCCCACCGAAACCTATAACCGACTGTAGGGCCTGCAAGAAAAGAAAGAATTAAAGCACACTTTTTTATGTAGAGTAATTGTTTGGGGGTAATATCACATAGCAAAATTCGAACAGATTGTAAAATCCAGGCAAGAGGTACAGCACACAGCTGCTGTGTAAACTGGTGGGTTTTAAAATACCAGAACTCATGGTAAGCAAACACTGCTGGTTTAGGCAAGAGCTGACATTTACCAAGGATGGTGGAAGGAGAAGCTCTAATCTAACCCCTAGTGCTCAGGCTTCCTCAGGCTTCAAGGAAAAGCCAGTCCTGAGAAGGAAAGGGAAGAAAGGAAGGATGGTAAGTAAAGAGTGCAATCAGTTCGAGGCTTTGGAAAGGACTGATGTGAAGAATAGAAAAAGTAGGACATTGCTCAGGTGTAGTCCAAGATGAGGTACCTGGGCAAGAGACTCTGTGCATGAGGCATTGGCCTTTGAAAAAATTAGGGTTCTTTGGATGAAAATAGAGAAGGCCTGAGGAGAAGCATAGCAATGGCCTTCACACGTGCAAAAGGCTGCTGCATGCCTTTAGTACCTAGATGTAGGTACTAATCAGATCTTCATGTCTGTGGTGAAGATAAAAAGACAGCACATGTCAGTTGCAGCAAGAAACGTTCAGGGAGATCTCAGGGAAAACCTTCTAAAGCTGTGACTAGAAAAGCCCTCTAATAGATTTTGTCTTGGGGGCGGTGAAGTCTCCAGTGTTGGTAATCTTTCAAAGCAGGAGAGGTAAGTCGCTGTCAGGAATGCAGCATGATGGGTGCTGCCGTAGGGAAGGAAGGTGGACAAGCTGGCCTTTGTTATGGTATCCTACAGTACGGCAGGAAAACACGCTTTTGCAGGTGCAGTGTCCAACTAGAACCAATTTCCCAGAAGGATCCTTTGCTGGAGCCTTGGCCAACATGCCAAGAACAACAGAGATAAACCTGATCCCTTGTTGGCTCAGTGAGCTGGGCTGGGTTATCCCGGAGGTCTTGCCAGCCCCTGTTTTCTGTGCTTCCAGGTGAGCAACACAAGCAAAGGGTCGCTGTTAGTCATTCAGTTGTGACCTGTGTAAGCACAATAGTAACAAGCAAGGTTTTCCTTCTTCTTTACTGCTCCTTGACACAGGTGACTCACCTGACAGGATTCTTTTCTGTAGGCACAGACCACAGACTACAAGGTCCTGTCAACAGCTGTCCCCATAGGGTGGTGGGAACCAAAAAAAAAACCAAAACACAACAACAAAAAACCCCAAACAAACAAACAAAAAACCAACAAAACCCCATCCAGAATAAGGTGGAAATTGATGAATTTGTGAAAGTATGGTCTGGTCTGGTCCTTGGGACAGAGACTGGATTCTGTGTGTCCCAGAGGTCCCACCCAGCTTGCAGCATCTGTAGAGGTTACCTGCTTACCAGCTCCACCTGCGAGCATGACCATCAATTTCACCCTACTTAAAGCACTTCAAACCACAATGGTTTGGAATAAAAGACACCAAAACCTTGTGCAATACCTTATAGGCCTAACCTAGAAACAAGTCTGAGTTTTCCCTCTTAGGTTTTGGTTTTTCAGGGCTTTTTTTTTTTTTGTTCTGATTAGCTCCGTGCTTATACTTGCTTTCTAAGGCACTACCAGAGCTGGGAGACAACATCTTTGCAAAATGGTTACTGAGCTCTGCAGATGTAGTGCCCTGAGCTACTTTTCATTTCTGAGCCACTTTCCTGCTTCTGTCCAGCCTGCAGGAGGCACAAAGCTCTGGCTCTGGTTGTTCTGCCTTCCTCGGAGCATGGGCAACAGCCAGATCACTTACTCTAGCTCCTTGCTGCCCGGCTAGCAAAGCTCTTTTAAGGAAGCTTCGTCCATATTTCCTGAAGATGTAGAGCCACCCACAGCAGACAGGGAAAAAGGGACTAAATGTAGACCATAGTCCTGCAGAGGAAATCACCAAGTGGCAGCTGGTATCTGGAGTTTTGGTAGCATAGAGTCATTTAGGTTGGAAAAGACCTTTGAGATCATGGAGTCCAACCTTTAACTCAGCACTGCCAAGTCCACCACTAAACCATGTGCCTAAGCGCCACATCTAGTCTTTCAAATACCTCCAGGGATGGTGACTCAACCACTTCCCTGGGCAGCCTGTTCTGATGCTTGACAACCTTTTGGGTGAAGAAGGCATAACCAAGTTTAACCATGCGACCACATGTTATTCTGCTGAGGCAGAACCTGCCCTGGTTTATGGACTCTCCTCTTCCTGAGGAGTCTGAAATACACAGGTGTCACAGCCTCAGTGGCAAACCCAGCTCCATGCTGCCCATGCAGGAGAGAGGGGCTTTGCCAACGTGAGCGCCTGCAGGCTGTCAAGGTGGCAGTACTGCAGCACAGTGGCTTTTTTCTATTTTAACATTGCCCCATGCTGACAGTGAGCCCAGGCTTTGCTCTTAAAGGTTTGGTTTCTCATGACTTAACAACCTTTGCACTGTAGTGTTTCTCATTTAGCAGCTGCCACAGAGCCCTGCAGAGAAACCAGTGGGAGACACACCGTGAGCTCAGAGGATGGCAATGGCAGGTCATCATGGGACAATGTGGCTTCTTCCCATTGTTCTCCTTTTCCTTCAGACGGTGCAGACAGGTACAGCCTTTGCTTGGCTTTGTGTTGCTTTGCCTAAACCACACAGGTAATTATTTGCCATTATTTGTGCTTTGTGGACCAGGGTGCCATGAAGCAAAACATGGTTGCTTTGCTTTCTCATCCACCTTGCTCCCATTTATCTGCTGCAGCACAATAATATCTGGGGCTGAGTCACCAGGGGAATACCATTTTGGACTGAAACAATTGTGTCAGCATAAAATAAGGAGTTAATACGTCAATATGCAGGGCTTTAAAACTGACAGCACAAATGACTTGCTATTCTTCATGTCCTCAAGAGATGTGATAATTAAATAATCCTTACTATCCATTCCTAAGCTATTGGGTGACAAAATGAACCCCACAAAGTTTAACAATGCAGAGGAGAATGAGAACCCCGCACCGTCACCCACTGTGCATGTCTAAGTCTCAGCACAAACATCACATCTCCACTTGAGGAAGCGTCCCACCTGTCTTTGATGTTGGAGCCTGAGATTCTTCTCTGCAGAGTAAGTGTGTGAATCATGCTGCGGACAGGATGCACGCCTGGTTGTTTACTTTTGCTGTAAAAGTCATTTGGTGATTACAGAGTACTGGTTGGACACAACTGCACAAACACCTGAGTCACCAACATTACAAGAGCTGGGAGCAAGAGGGAGATTTTGACACCCCAGAGATGAGTTGGGAAAGGTACTTAGTGGGACATACAGTGCTCTGAGAGTCTTCAGGGTGTTTCAAGGAAAATTTTCTCATACAGACGTGTATGAGAATTTTGAGTGCAAATGTAGCAATTTTGAGTGCACTCGTCTACATTTGATTTTAATCAACAGACTAGAAGTGGCTGACAATACAAAAACAGAAGATGACTTTAATAAAAGTAGCTGTAAAATGACAGAGCTCATGAAGGAAGTAAAAAAAAAAAGAAGAAGAGAATAAAATTAATGTATCTTTTAAAAGAGAGAAAGACCTGACTACTTCTAAAAAAACCCACAAAAACCCAAAGTGTTTAAGGCATGTGTCCAAACTATCCCAAGGTCAGGAAAGGACAGGAGGATTCATTGAAATCATGAGCTCCTTCATGACCTGACCTCCAGAAGGAAGTATAGAAAAATCTAGATCTGTGTAAAAGAATTGCAAACATCCTGGCATAAAACCGGAAAAGCTAAAGAGTAAATACAATAAGGTAAACATGATGTGAAAATCAAGAGCTGAGCTAAGTATATGGATGTTGGAAGAGAGACCAGGAAAGGTGTTAGTCTGTTACCATTGGAGAAGAAAACCTTTATTCCTTAAGGTACCAGGTTGGTTATGTCCAACAACGAGAAAAGAAACTGCTGGGTTGCACTAGTTAGGAACAAATCACATCAATCTCCTCCAAGGACAGGATAACAGGCTGGGTGGCTGCAAAAGGTGTAGTAAATGTCAGGTGTCTCCGTTTAGGGGGGGCTTCTAACATCATTTTATGTAACACTTTTATTGTAACAGGAAGAGAAACACTGCCTGGATTAAACTATTGTAAGTTTGGTGCATATCTGATTGAGAAACTGTGCTAATTGGATGAAAGATTATATGGAGTGCAGGGCTCCACACAGGTGAGCCTGAGGACCTCGGATACTTGGTATTTTCCACAGTGACATGCAAGACAGAAGAGAGTGTTTACTCACTGAATTTATAGCTCGTTCCAGACTGGAAGGACTGCCATAAGTCAAGATGAGAGTTCAAGACAATCTTGTGAAACTGGAACAGTGGTCCAACATAAATAGAAGGCAATTCAGTAAAAACAAAAGCAAAATTTCACCCTCAGTCCCACAATACACAACCAAGGACATTCGTAAAATGTACTAACACCAAGAAGTCTCCATTTTCATGAGGCTGAACAGCTAGGACAAGAAGTAGAATCACAGAATCATAGAATCATAGAATCATAGAATGGTTTAGGTTGGAAAGGACCTTGAAGATCATTGAGTTCCAACCCCCCTGCCATAGGCAGGGACACCTCCCACTAGACCAGGCTGCCCAAGGCCACGTCCAGCCTGGCCTTGAACACCTCCAGGGATGGGGCCTCAACAACCTCTCTGGGCAACCTGTTCCAGTGCCTCACCACCCTCAAAGTAAAAAATTTCTTCCTAATGTTTAATCTAAACCTGCCCTCTTCCAGTTTAAAGCCATTAAGTAGTGGGATCTAGGATTAAGTAGTGGGATCACACCACACTGTGGGACACTCAGGTTAGATATTAGGAAACACTTTTTAGACGTTGCAAGGCTAGCTAAAGAGCAGGTTAGGCTGCGTGGGTGGGCTGTGAAATCTCATCGTGAATCCGTAGGAACAGGTTGAACAGCATCTGTTGGGGCTGGTTTACGTCTCCTTGCTCTCACGCTGTTAGTGCCAGGCAGATCTCTCCCATCCTGCCTGTGGTCTTGCAGTGCCAGGCACCGACCTAAGGTGAGTAGTATGAGCCATACACAGATGGAAAAGGAATGTTGCAAGGGTCCACCGGAAGTCCAGCACTTCATTTATTACTGATTCTTTAGTTGTCGCTAGTTTTAGCCTCTTACCCCCACCCGTGTTCCTCTTTGCCTTAGTACGATGGCTGTTCTGGTGAGTAGGGATTATCCCTTCCTTTGACCTCAAAGAGCTGTCAGTTATAGCTGGGAAACACGGCATAGGATGTAAAATAATAGTGGTCTAGCCTAATGTTGACAGCTTACTATTTTTTAAATAATGATAGTTGCAACTGTTGTTATTATTAAGGTCTTTGGCAGGAATTGCACAGAATTTCCCAAAATGGTGAGGGGGGTTGACTAATGCTTGCAAGCGAGGTTTTATGAGCTGCTTGTGTTTTTATGAAATCACCACGAATTTGTAACCTGCCTATAAATTTGTCTCCTTTGCAGTCATACCAAATGCGTGCGAGGTCGACAACGGGAACTGTGAACAGTTCTGCCAAGCTGAAGATGACCGAGGCGTATGTTCCTGTGCTGCTGGCTGTGCCCTGGGCAATGGCAACAAAGCCTGGGTTCCTGTAGGTATGAAGCCACACTTAAAGTTCCTCCTCTGGGACACACATCACATCTTGACCACATTTGGGAAGTGCTGGGGTGTTGCGGTGCCGTTGTAGCATAAGGAATAATGTTAACTCTTCCTGCCTTTCACATCGCTTGCTTGAGGTGTTGCCAACAAAGTTAATAAGATCTTAGCCAAAGGTCAAAATTTAAGTAACACCAAATTGTGCAACTGTGAGCGATGTGCAGTGGCAAAAATAACGCACGGAAGTATTCTGTGTAAGTGGGTGCGTTCTCAGAGCAGACTGCAAAATCTATGTCCCAGCAGGTACAAAGCCACATGAGAAACTGGTGTTTGCAATGGGGCTGTGATTTCTCTTCTCTCACGGCCTGAAACAGGCCTCACATGCTTCAGGAGCTTTTCTTAGAAAGGAACAGGTTAGATTTCTCATTGATGAGAATTGGTGTCTGTTTTCAAGGCCTCCATCTTGTGCTGGACACCTACAAATCCAAATGAGTAGGACCCCAAGAAACTTCTCCCTTTACAATATACAGTTCACAAGGACTCTGTAATTTCAGTGGTAATGACATAATGTGATTGCAGTTACAGTTCACGTTTCCCCTGTTCCATTTAAAAGGGTTACAACTTGCCTTTCTATTTTCTTCTAAAAGCAGGTTTTTTTTGCAGTTGACATATAGTAACATGAATAACTACTGACATTGAATTTAAATCCATGTTTTGCCTGCATTCAAATTGAACATTAGTAATTATTAGTCTATTCTTCTGTCTGATGATATTTGTTATAATGTCCTTCGTCATTTAATCCCAAATTGCTGTCGTGAGTTTATAATTCCATACACAGAATACTTTGCTCAGTTTCCCAGTTACAAAAGATTTAATAACAGCAGGTATACAAAAATAATGATGACAATAATGGAAGATGTTTTTCCTTTAAGTACTTTGAAAATGCTGAACCCATTTGCCTACTTGCTCAAATGGGGCAAGTTTTAGAAGTGGAAAATGATTTTCATTTTTCAACCATTCTGGTCCTTTTACATTTGCAAAGTTTTTCTTAGTGTCTCGAAAAATCTAGCAGATCCACCCCTCATAAGCACACCTTCATATCTAATTCGATTGCAAAATGCTACTGTCAAGGAGTTTTTCTTGAACTGTTAAGTGAGTTTTCTTTCATTTTCGTGAAAAGCAGATTCCCTGAAAGAGACCTGTTTCCCTGCAAACCATTTTCCGTCACTGTAGGTACCTATCTATAACTCTAAAGGCTGCTTTTGACTGCACAACCCATGTTCTAGTGGGTTTGAATAATTTCTTGCGATGACGAACTGCACGAGGTGCACTGGAAGCTAGATTTACTTTTCTGACCATGAAACTGTTCCTTATACCAAGGGCTCTGTCAGACAAGCTCTGTTGAATGGCACTTTGGTGACAGAAATTGTTTTCAACAGTAACTGTCTGTCCTTCTGCTCTGCTGGAGGTTACTATTCCTTGCATGTCACTTGGCTTGGTGCCTGAGGGACAGCACAGGCACCGTCCCCCACAGAGATGGAAGACCGTGGTCCTCCACATCCCATATATTGGCTTAAATCAGCAAAAGAGGTAGCTCTGAGCTAAAGTGAAGGCTGGTAACAGCAGCTGACCCTTCCCAGCTGTTTGCTCAGCACTATGGACACAAACACCTTGCTCTCAGCATGCGACACGTGCCTCAAAGTCCCAGTACCATCCAGACATCAAGGATTAGTATTTTGCCTTTGCAGTCAAGTTCCCATGTGGTAAGCTTCAGAAAAATCATGGAACCAGTCAAGAGAAAGTCACAGGAACCACAGCAAGTCCAGACGTTCATCTTGAAAACGAGGAAAACACCGAGGCCCCAAGCAGCCATCTGGAGGTGACCGGGGAGGCTGGCTGTTTACCCAGCGTGTGCCCGTGGCAGGTAAGGCACCCTCATCCTGAGATGTTGTTGTGGTTTGGGCCGGACTCGCCACTGAAAATGAATGGCAGATGTTCTCCCCCACCTCTCTCTCCAAGGAGAGGAGTGAGAGAGAGAAAGAGACTTACGAGTTTAGAAGAAACTAAACTACTTCAATGAAATATTAATAAAATAATAAAAAGAAAAAAATGAAAATATATACAATATACACAAAACCATATCAGACTCCCAGGATGATGATCACATCACCAGCAGGCACGGAGAAAGTCCCAGACTGGACTCAGCAATGGACGGGAACTGGATTCCAGATCTGGATTCAGGAACACATGGATCGGGATCAAAGGCAGATGAACAGAGAGAGTCTTCCTTGGACACTGACCACTGAAGAAAGAGAGCTGACCCTTTGATCCCTCAGCTTTTATACTGAGCATGATGCAGATGTGATGGAATACCCCGTTGGTCAGTTTTGGGTCACCTGTCCTGTCCGCTCCTCCCCACAGGTGGGACCCCTCTATGCTTTTCGGCTTCCGACCCTCCAAAGGGGCAAATATCAAAGTTAGCTGCCTTGGGTGTTATAACAATAAGTATAAGCAAGAGCCTCTCTGCATACAATTCCATGGCATAATTATAAATAATCAGGTCTTATCACTGGGAGCAAACTACAGTCTTGAAAATACACCATTAATTTCAGAGAGTTCTGTTAGTTAGAAGAGGCTTAGCTGCAAAGTAAAATTACTGAACAGAAAATTGGTAAGACAGTATCATCAACAAAATCACTGGTTCTGATACTTTCTTGCTTTCTTTCTAATATAATTTCTTCACCAGCATTTTTGATGTTGTGATTTTGGCTATAATAAAGTGAATGCACTGCATACACTACAAATTACAATATTGTTGTATGTCATCTTTTATATAAAGCATTATTTAAATTATAATTATTCACAACTGAAGAGTTTTTAAATCTACAAGAATAAATAATCTTTCAAGACTAATCTTTAATTGGCTGAATCTGACATCCTCTGTCTGCCTTATTTCACATAATCACAGAATTATAGAATGGTTTAGGTTGCAAGGGACCTTAAAGATCACCTAGTTCCAACCCCCCTGCTGTGAGCAGGGACACCTTCCACTTGATCAGGTTGCTCAAAACCCCATCCAACTTGGCCTTGAACACTTCCAGGGATGGGGCATCCACAGCTTCTCTGGGCAACCTTTTCCAGTGCCTCATCACCCTCAGAGTAAAGAATTTCTTCCTAATATACAATATAAATCTACCCTCTTTCAGTTTGAAGCCATTACCCCTCATCCTATCACTGCACGCCCTTGTAAAAAGTCCCTCTACGGCTTCCTTGTAGGCACTCTTCAGATACCCAAGAATTTCAATTCAGAAGGAAAAAAGACTTTTTTTCAGCCAAGTCAGTAGTACATAAAAATGGTGAGCTAGATAGTAAGATGTTCAAGTCTCTACAGAAAAATTAAGTACTCTGTGATTTACTTTAAAAAGTGTGTTGGTACACATTTTGCAAGAGAGGGGAAAGAGGGATGTTACAAATGATATTCTGGCATAAAATGTGCAATATTTTTCTTGTTCCCTGACTTCACAATATCCAGTTTGCTAGTGCTGAAGTCACCATTTTGGGGTAATATTTAATATGGATTGTATTGATCAGTTTGAAAGGAATAGGGTAGTTAAATTTGTCCTGTGATGACCGCTGTCCTGCTCCCCTACAAAACACTCAGAAAAATCGCACTGGAGTCTGTTCCATCTGTGTTATTTCCCCTGTTTTTCTCTGACACACCTCCTAAACTTCAGGACTGCTCAATGAACACAGTGCTGGAGTGACAGCACATCACAAGTCATGGCATTCAAGCCACAGAAAGAAGTTTAGCCCCCAATGGCTGCACATGTGACTCCCTGACATGACTGCTCCAAAGGATTTACCCCTGCTTGACTTCCCATAGGACCTGCACTGAAAGCTCTCATTATAGTTCAGCCCTAAACTATATATTGAGAGGGCCAAACCTGATGTATGGAACTGTGGGCCACGCGCAGACGTGTCCCAGGGACTACAGGGAGACCATTGCACAGGGCTTGCACTTGCTGGTCCATTCATTCCCTCATTGCCATCCACCTCTCCTCCTACTCAGCACTGCATTACCGCTTGCCCCGGCACTGTAGCACTCCTAGTTTATTCATAATTGGTTACAAAAGGCACAGAAACCTTCAACGGGCTTTGATCACTGTCTTTATCTCAACGTGCATTCAGAGGTATCAGTCTTCTGAGCTTCTCCTTCCTCACCTCCCAGTTTGCATTGCCAGGCATGAAACACCATCATCAACCTACTCAGATGTTCAGTACCAGGTAAGAACAAATTCTGTCTGCAGGGACACTTATCCCAGCTGCTTAATTGCACAGAGGATTGCAATTCTCACTCGAGACACGTACCAAGATGATCATATCATCTGTGCTCTGCCAAAATGCTATTTGAGTCCTCACAGAGAAGACAGAGTTTTAACTCAAGCCATCCTTGAAGATTTACTCTGAAACTTGAATAAGTTTTTTTGCCACCATATTTCAATATGGATGGATTGTTTCCCCCCTGTCATAAATGCAAAGTTAACTTCCAAATATAATCTAGCAGTGTAGCAGTTGCACAAGGCCACAGAGTCCATATCTCCCACAGCTTGGGAGTCAGGTTTATGGCAGGAGCGACGTCCACCACTCAGTTACGTCTGTCTGGGCTGTGAGTGAAGCTCTCGGGTGCTGACTTTGCACTGGCACTGCTGAGGCCAGTTCAAGGCTTCCCTCCTGCTGAATCTGTTGCTGAGGAAGTGACCGGCTGGTGACAGGAATGCCTTAAATCACAACCTCTGGACATAGCGGCAGAGCTGCTGCTACCCCACAGCTTTCAGGGAGAGAATCAGGCAGAGAGAGGAACAGAAGCATCATTAAAACATCTGAATTCCAGGTAAAACTCCAAAAACTTTCTTGTCTTCTCATTGCTCACTTCAGACTGTGACAGTGTTCCAGGAGTTTGCCTGCAAATCCTCTGTTTAGGTTTCTCTGTGAGTTCTCCTTAACAGTTTTTATCCTTAAGTCCAGGTTAGGGCAATGGGAAGATGATATCAGAGAAAATGGGAGAAAACTCATAAATTCCTCATGCAAATGGCACAGACTCCAAAGTGATTTTTCTGCATTTTTCACAAGGGATCAGGATACCACTCATCTCAGGGCAAAATTAACCACCTTACTGAACCCCTCACCCATCACTGAAGCTGTATCTAGGAGCTTAAGTGATATGGCATTGTCTGTGCATGGCCTCTGCCATCCTCTGGCTGTTTCATACCCAGTTTTATTGGTTGCAATTTTAGTAGGGAAAAGGATATTAGGATAAAAGTGGGAAAAAAAGGTAAAAACCCACAAAGGTGGAAGTAAAGAAAGAATGTATTTTAACAAATGAAATGTTAACAACAATTGTTATCTTTAGCAGTGTATGCACAGAAATAAAAAATGTCAGAGTTTGCATCTACAGAGATCACAGAACCATAGAAGAGTCTGGGTTGGAAGGGACCTTCAAAGATCATTTACTGCAACCTCCCCTGCTGTGGGTAGGGACATCTTCCACTAGATCAGGTTGCTGAAAAACCCATCCAACCTGGCCTTAAATAAGTCCAGGGATGGGGCAGATGTCAGAGTAGTTCCAAGGTGACTTCTGTTTCTGCTGCCAGGCTGTCAGGAGACTTACAAAACCTTGTGGCTAGGCTCAAGTCCTTGTTGTGGGTGCAGCACCCACAGGAGAGAATCAGAGTTCCGCAGAGTTGCATTCCTCCCCCCTGCCCACTTCCCCAGGATTTCCTGCAATCTGTAACCACACCAGGAAGGGCAGTGCTGACACTCAAAAATGGCTGCAAGTTCCTCCAGCTTTCAGAAATGGTGATGCACTTTGGATTTGGCAAGAAAAACTTTTTTTTTTTTTCTGCAGGTGGTGAACAGAACTGGATGACTACAGTCAACTGAATTATAACCCATTTTAACTGCACCAAGAAATAACCCTTTGTGGAGTATGTGCTTCCTCTCTGCTGGCCGGGCAAAGTTCAGCTGCCATTTTTGTAGCTTAGAATCATAGAATGGTTTAGGTTGGAATGGACCTTAAAGGCCATCTAGTTCCAATCCCCCTGCCATGGGCAGGGACACCTCCCACTAGACCAGGTTGCTCAAAGCTCCATCCAGCCTGGTCTTGAACACTTCCAGGGATGGGGCATCCGCAACTTCTCCGGGCAACCTGTTCCAGTGTCTCACCACCCTCAGAGTAAAGAATTTCTTCCTAATATCTAATCTAAATCTACCCTCTTCCAGTTTAAAACCATTGCCTCTTGTCCTATCACTACGTTCCCTGATAAAGAGTTCCTCTCCACCTTTCCTGTAGGCCCCCTTTAGGCACTGGAAGGCTGCTATAAGGTCCTCTGGTGCCTTCTCTTCCCCAGGCTGAACAACACCAAGTCTCTCAGCCTGTCTTCATAGGAGAAATGCTCCAGCCCTCTGATCAGCTTCTGTACACACAAAGACCTGTGTTGCTTATAAGCGTGGATGCTGACAAGGGTGCTTCATAGAAGCAGAGTGTACATCGGCATGTAAATGGGATTAGCTTGTATCACTCATTGCTAGCTCTTGACCAAGACTACACATGACCACAGTTTTGGACCAGTTGGTGTCTAGTCAGGGCTGAGGGATGCACTCCCATTTTGTTGTTCCTTAACAGTTGTTGGCAGCGGAGTGTTTCTTCTTTAACTTGAAAAAGCTCTCCCTCATTCCTGAATCTGCTGCTTCCATTTCCATATTATCTATGCAAAGAGTACCCTAAAGCACCACAATATACCATCCCTCTGACAGAGGAATTGCTACATTAAGCCACAGTAAAATCTGGCCTCTGGTCTCTCCATCTCTTTGGAGCTGTCAGTGATTGCTGTGATTTACCTCCAGCTTTTTCAGGGCGAGACCAGCCAGGCAGGGGACAGCTGGTCCCAGTCTTCTCCTCTGCCTCAGGCGAAGGGATGGTGCTTTGGGGAGCCACTGATACTCAGGGCATTGGAGCAGTTTTTGTCTTCAGTTTGCTGGGCAGGAGGTGGGAGATGAGTGACCTGCATGGAAAATGATGACACGGAGGACAAGGAGGTGGCTTGCCGTAGCCACGGGGAGTTAGCAAAAGTAGTGACAGGGCTGTAGGGTTCAGCAGCTCTTTGTCTGCTGCCCTGTGCCACCTGGCAGTGGGCAGGCGTGGCCCAGGGTGGGCTGCAGTGGGGCTGCAAGTATGTCGGTCGTTCACATCTGGTCCTACCTCCTCGCCTTGCCAGCCAGGGTGCTGGGTAACTGTCCTGGTTTCAGCTGGGATAGAGTTCATTTTCTTCCTAGTAGCTGCTGTGTTTTGGATTTAGTATGAGACTAATGTTGGTAACACAGATCAGTTTAGTTGTTGCTAAGTAATGTTTATATTAAGGCAAGGACTTTTCCAGCTTCCCATAGAAGCTGAGAGGGAGCATAGACAGGCTGGCCAAAGGAATATTCCATACCATAGATGTCATGCTCATTATATAAATGGGGGTTGGCTGGAGGACAGGGATCCGTGATCTCTGCTTGGGAAGGGCTGGGCAACCCATCATCCGGTGGTGAGAGCAATTGCATTGCATCATTTTATTTTGTACATTATTTTACTACTACTACTACTACTACTACTACTACTACTACTACTACTACTATTATTATTATTTTCCGTTACTGTTCTATTAAACTGTCTTTATCTCAACCCACAAGGTATTTTTCCTCCCTCTTCTCCCTACCTTACCATGGTGATGGGGGAGTGAGTTAATGGCTGTATGGTCCTTGTTGCCAGCTGGGGTTAAACCACACCAGCAACCTGGAGCAGGTGGAGAGCACAGAGGAAGCCAGCAGGGTTTTGAGGACTGTGCCATAGCAAAATGGGGCAGGAGAGGAGGCAGAGGTCAGAAACTCGCCTAGCTCACCTGCAGCACAGATGGCTTAGAGCAGAGGGGCTTCGAGGTGCCCCTGCTATATATATCCATTGAGGTGAGCATTGCTGGCTCACTAACCACCAACTTACACATCTCTAAGTACATCAGAGAAAACACATCCTCCCCTTTTCTTCTGCCCCTGCGCTCCCAGAGCTGTGGTCTGACAACAGGCACGCTGGACCGGGCTGAGGTGAGTGGCACAAGATGACACTTGTGCCATGCTCCTCATGGGCCCTGTCCCCATCCCTCCTCCTCCTCCCTGCCCTGCAGCAGCAAGCAGCTGTGGGCTTTCCCTCATCCCAGAGCCCCCAGATCCCTGTCAAGGGCTGATGCAAAGATGAGAGGCTGCAGAGAGGTGAGGCGGAGGAGAGGGGACGCTGGAGCTGCTGCTATGAGCCTGGACCCCCTGCCATGGGGCAGGCTCACCACGGTCCCCTTCACCTTGAACCATCTTCAATGTCCATGACATGCAACTAACCGCAGTCCCCACGTGCTGCTGGTCAGGATGACACCCCCAGGGAGGAACGTGGCTGCAAGCCCAACCATCAGCTTTTGTTATTTGCTTAGTGCGGGGGTGAGGTTTTCTGGAAAATAATTGCTGTCCCCTTTTGCTAGCTGAGGTGTGCGTTTCCCAAAAGCATGTGACAGTGACATAGTTACTCAGGACGGCTGCCCCCACTGCAGCAGGACTGATGGTCAGCCAGGGGCCGCAGCACGATGGGGGGTGGCATTGGCATGTCCCCATCACTGCCCCGTCACTGCCCAGACAGATGATCTGCAAACCAGCTTCCCCAGTTTGTCGCACTGCTGGGGGGGGGGGGGGGGGGGACGGGGACACACGACTTCCATGGGAATCAGTTGCTAAAGCAGTACCAGCTAACTCAGCTACTCCGTCCTGAGGAACCGCAGTTTTCGTATCTGACGCTGCGCGCAGGCTTCACGCTGGAAAGAGTGACCCTTCAAGCAGGAGGCGATCCTTAACTGGGGCTACGGGAAACAGCGTGTGGGACTCCTTAATGAAACACGTCTCCGTGTGCTCACTGCGATAATTAAAGGAATGGAAAAAGAAATCCCAGTAACTCTTCATAAAGAAAGATGTGAGGAAAGGACTGCCCTTTTAAAACCCTCTCCTTATGCAATTTCCCGTAGTAATATGACAATTAAAATGTAAAGCCTGTTGCAATAATATTGATATAGCAAAAGCCAATTCAGTGCCATAATGTACTGAGTACATTGTGGCCCATCCCCAAGGACACAGCTGCTCAATCAAGGAAAACTTTGTTTAAAACAAACACAGTAAGAAAAAATGACTGTGTAAACTAAGGTCTGGTGAGAATACAGCTTCTGAAGCTGTGTGTTGTTATTATTAACCTAATTTGAATAATTATCTTATACCTACAAGAGTTCCTTAATTGACATAGGTCTGCAATCTGTAAACAGCTTGTTTAAAATAAAAAAAAATAAAATCTGCAGATCCGCGTTTTTGTGCTGGGTTCTGCAAAGTCCTGTGCTGACATCAAGTGGTGACATGTTTTTCATGCCGAAGGGAGCCAGACTTGCCGTACTGCGTATGCACGGGGCGATATTCGTTACGAGGGGAAGGTACAGGCAAGTAGAGCGGGGCTATGGCAGGGGGGCTGCGGCAGCAGCCTCACCGCCAAGTGCTCCTATGGGGATGGTTGGCCAGAGGAGTATGGAAAAGCAACACAGCCACTGTGATGCAAGGCGAGGAGCGTGAGGTGAGCCTTCCCAGAGGTTCCTGGGCACACGAGGTGCTGGCCGAGCCCCCCAGCACCCACCAGATGTGACCGCTGGCAGCAGCCCCCCTCCCCTCCTTCCCCAGCCAAGAAACCCTCCGCTGGGACAAGAACAGTGGGGTTTGGTGGCCTCAGGGGACTGAGGAGAGCATGGAGAACTCATTTGCTAAAGAAAGCTCGACACAGAGTTAACCAAAGAGGATGGGAGGCTATATTAATTTGTTCTGCAGAAATATCAAGGAGGGAAAAATAAATAGGTAAGGTTATGAACTGCCTGTAAATAAAATCAAGCTTGTTATTAAAAGAGTTTTAACCCCGAGTGAACTTCTGGAACAACATCCTGGCAGAGACTGTGCAGGAAAAACCTCCCACAATGCAGTTTTAATGCGGAGGTTAATTATTTGCTGAAGGCATTAGGGTCTGTGACGTGGGCTGCAACATCAGCCCTGGGTTGGCAGGGACTGGCCTTGGCGAGGCACGTTGTCTGCTTCAGCCCTGCTCATCTGCCTCGCCACTCACTGACGCTGGTTTTAAAAACTGCCGTTGACGTAAAGTGAAGTTTTATTTGGGGATTTAGCCATGAATGCTCAGATCAATTACACTTTGTTACAAGAACTGCGTACTCAAATAATAGCTGGGAATTTATGACATGAAAACACAGAATGCTCTCTATGTTTCTAACTCAGCTAAAAAAAAAAAAAAAACCAAACACTTTTCCTCTCACGGGTTGTTGCTCTGACTGTAGAAATGGTTCCCTGCTCTTCCCAGGCCCCTGCCTGTGCTGGGAGCCAAACAAGTCCCTGCGGCACCGTTGCTGTGGCAGAGCTCAGCCCGTGCACGCCAACGCTTGGACCCTTCCTCTCACCCTGGGCCAGGCGGGAGCTGCCCCGGCTGCTGGGTGCCCAGGGAGGTGCTCCGGTCCGCTTACACCTCCTTTCACCTCCTGTGCGTCTGCGTGACTGGGATCCTGAAATCAGGAGGAGTTCCCCATGCTTTCCTTCATGGCTGGGCAGTGCAAACCTAACAGTCAAAAAGAAAAATGCCGTATCCGTTCAGATACATCCCTACAGGGGAAATCCCATGCTTGCTTGCTTGCTTGCTCCAAAAGCCGATGGGATTTGACCAGTGTGGCTAAGCCTTGGCAAATGTTTTGTGGGGACAGTGTATGAAAGAGCCACGCCATAAAACTGATCCCTGTAGTCACCGTCCAGCTTGTGCTTTGATATGGTACAAAGAAATGTTCACAGTGTTCACATCTCCCCATTTCGTATTACAGTAAGTGTGGGTGGGAGGAATACCCAAATCTTGGAGCAGCTCTCAGAGCCAGCAAACTCGCTCCGCCTTCAACCAGAGCACTAAGAGAAGGGGCACTGCTGCCTCACTAAGCAGGGTTTTTTTGAGGGTTTTTTTTTTTTTTTTCCCATGTGTTGACATTGAGGTCAGGCTCTGCCCTTGGAGGTTTTGTTTTCTCATGAGCCACTGGACTTTAAACTTCAACATCTCCGCTGTAGCCATTTCCCCCAAAAGCAGCGGGAATGCAGGCAGGCGGCCACTAGGCTCAGAGGGTAACGATGGCAAGGTGCTCTTGGACAATATTGTTTCTTCTCTCTGCCCTTTTTCTTCAGACAGAGCAGACAGGTATGGCCTTTGCTTTGTTGGGGCTTTAATTCTGGTCTGTGCTACGGCTCTTCTAAACACACCAGTACTTCTGCACCTTGTACCGTGCTTACTTTGTAGCACAGGGTGACACCACTGAAAACTAACTGTTCCTTATTTTTCTTACATTTCTCCTGCGGGGTTTTGGGGTTTTTTTTCATATAGATAAGTAAAAACTGCAGTAGGTTACTAAGGCAATGTAATTTTGAATTACCATCATTTACACCAGGGTGATATTCTGTCTTTTCTTATCATTCTTGAAGAGCGCCCCAGATATTAAAGATAATTTTGTATTATATTTCTAGTTGCTGCTGAAATAAAAATAAGTCTTATGAAAGAGGCTGAGATGCATGCTTGTTACAGCTGGAAGAAATTTATGTTTCTGCATTAACCCTCCACGGTTTGCCAATATTAAGGAGGAGCTGGGCAAGGAAGAAAAAGGTGGTGACCGCTTAAGAAGGTCAAACCACCCCTGGCAGCAGCAGAAGTGCACTGCCAGTTACGCCGGGTGCGTCGGAAACACTGCACAGCACAAATGTGCACTGGGGTGTCAGATAACTTTTTAAATTACAAAACACAAACATTAAGCTTTTTTTTTCTTTTTTAATATCGCATGGAAGCCTGTTGCTTATCAAATATCCTTCAAAAGCATAACTAAGCATTTGTATGCAGTTTCAGTATAATTTTGTTATTGCTGTAACTTTTTCCAATTCTAATATTATTGATTATTTCAACCTTTGTGCCTAGCCATGCTGGGACCCCAAACATTGTATAAAATAATAATAATAAAAAAAAAACAGTCCCTGGCCCAGCAGGTTTATTTTCCAAGCACGGGAGAACTGACAAACCCGCGCTGACACACACAGCCACACACTGCTTGATGCCAAAGGCAACAGGCTCCAGCCCGGCACCGGCCATCCGGCTGGCACGCAGTTTTTGTTGCGGGCATCATTGCAAAGAGGAGTTGTAAGATCTGATAGTTCTCATGTCTTTGATCTCTCCTCCTCTTTACTCAAAAAGATTATGGTGTCTTCCACCTAAAGGATGTTGCATGTTACAGCCCTTGTAACTTTTTTGAGCGTTGCTGAGGGGTAGCTTTTATTTATTCTGCATAAGAGAGATTTGATTGAGAGCTCAGCCATGTCACGGTTTTGCTTCTCAGCAAAAAAAGCCCCGTGAAGTCAGACTGAAGGGCATCAGTTTGGATTCATCATCATAAATTAATACAAATCATTTCCACTTCTACTGATGAGTCTGGAAGCCCCACGCAGTCTTACAAAATAGCCTCTGCCTTTATGATAATACATTTCCCCTTTCCCTGGCTGTGCCACAGCAACGCTCTGCTGTGTGTCCAGTGCAGAAAAAAAAGGGTGTCAGGAAGGGCTTCAAATTCCCCCTGATTGGGAGCAAGTCAGGCTCTCCCCAAAAGAAAAAGGTCATGACTCCTCAGCTGAGTTTGGGCTACGAAAGTAGGGCTCTTCCAGCATGTAAGTTTAATGTTGCTGAAACCCTGAATCAGCCTAAAGATTTCTCTTCATGATTAAAATTGGCTGCTTAATAAGATCTTTAAAAAAAAATGGGGAAAATTGTGAAAATATATAAGGAAATGTACCTAAGTACTGAGGTTGGCATTTTGTCATAAAACGTTTCAGTGTTTATATCAGCTGATGATGCAAACAGCATTATCAAGAGACAGAGACGTGCCAATTCCCTACTTTTGGAGGAGGTTCTCCAAGGCAGCCTGGAGAGGGAATGCCTCGAAGAGAGATGTACGCAAGAAGAAGCAAGAGAAGTATTTGAAAACGATGAAATGCTCGTAAGTATTTTGTTTTCTTGTGTGCCTTAGTCTTTTACTATCAAATTTAGCCCTGCAGCCTGCTTCTTTTGTTTGGGTTTCTCTCCATGTGAAATCTTCCCACCTCAGCATGCAGAAAGCAGGTGCCTTCAGTGGTCAGAATGGAAATGCGGAGGTCAGCTCTGACGCTTTTAAAGTCCCCTTCCTGAAAATGATGTGTCCTGCACCTTATGTTGTGAAAGTATATGGCTGTTGTCCCATCCTGACCACATGCAGAGATTCAGCTTCAGCATCCCTTAGGGACCAGGAGGGGCAAAGGGGGTGTTGGGACGGAGGGAAGCACCAGCGAGTGGTGGGACCTATAGAAAGAGGCTCACTTGGTCAGCGGCTGCAAGTCCCCTGGTACAAGAGGCCATGCTGACACATACAGCCGTGCTCTTTCATGGGAATCTGGACGGAGGCAGTGTTTGCAGGGAAATCAGAGGAAGCAGCCATCGGGCTGGCCATGGGAGGTCCCGGTGCTTTGGGGGAGGTTGTCAGGGGGGAGGTACAGGGAGTGGGGAGAGGTGTCCCCTCGGGGAAAGCAGCGGCGGGGCCGGCTGCAGTACCCAGGGCAAAGCAGGGCACATGGTGCTGGTGACCAGTGTTGGTGGCCTGCAGCTCTGGTCTGTGCTGTCCCCTCTGCCTCCAGCAGCACCTGCTGAGGACCAAGTGGGACAGGATGGGACAGGACGGGATGGGGTCACTTCCCAGGCTGCTCAGGCATGCCAGAGAGACAATGGCCAGACAGTTTTTCCAGGAAGCTGTGTAGCTAAAGGACTCAGCTGTTCCCCTCTTGCCTGTAAAGTGCTTCTTTTCCTTTACAGCTTCTTAAGAAACAATAAAATAAGCAGGATGCAGACCCCCTCCCATCTCATTCAAATTTTGCCGGCAGGGCAGAATTTGTAGTTGTCCAACTGTGTAAACGTTAAACCGTAGTATATATTCTCTCAGGCAATGCTTTTGTTTTACCAAAATAATTATGGAAGATTGTATTATTTGAGAATTAAAATCTCATTTCCCTTTTTTTTTTTTTCCCCCCAGAATATGTTTTGGGATGCCTACTACGGTGAGCTGGCCTCTTCAGTTCTCTCCTTCATAGCGGTGTCACACTCTGAACATTATGATTCAGGCCAATGCTGGTTTTCTGAGAGTTTTTAGCAGTTTATCCTACAAGAAACACCCAATTGCTATTTGTCATGTCTCTAGTAAAGCAGGAGGAAAAGTGTTGATGTGAAAGGTTTTAAAAAAGTAATAAATAGGAAAAAAACATTAACTGCAAAGCGAATAAAAGTTGAAGGTAAGTAGATGTTATCATAGTAAATAGGCTATTTCTTTTCCTGAGCTTAAGGCTGTTCTGAAACAGCCAGGGACCTGCAAAATTCTGCTTTGCTGAGACAACAGAACAGCACAACATTACCAGCGAAACCTCCCAAATGCAAACCTAGCACTTAAACCTGAGTGAGATAAATAGGTGTTAAAAGCTCCTGGGCTGTCTGCAAATTCTGGACGCTGGTACTGCATCATCCCCCGGCAGCTGGCAAGGCAAGAAACAAATCTGTAAAAGCTGAGGGACTGATGTAACTAGATGCCTCCTGAACAAGAAGCCTGGGGCAGCAGCTGGTGGGGACTTTGCCTCATTCCGTCCTTTTCTGCATGTCTCATCCTAAGATTATTTTTTTTTTTTACATAGCTTTTATTAATTTCTAATCTTAGTTTTAGACACTGGATAAGGAGGTGGCAACACCAGCAGTTAGAATTCAATTTCTGCAGAAGCCACTGAAAAGCTGAGTCCAGGGAACTGTTAGATAGAAGAATCCCATCAGTGATATAGATGTTATGAAGAACGATGCTAAATATCTGGCTTTTGCTATGTGTTTCATTACTTCTCTGAGGGTGGGATTAACTTCTCCTAGTTTCAGTCATTGGATATTTGTACCAAGCATGTTGTGCAGGCTTCCTCTGTAGTCTATGAAGAGAGAAGGGCAACCGATTGAGAATGGTCCATCCAAACAACCTTAGCCACAGTCAGGACGCGTTACTAGCTTTGGCCTCAGGGATGACTTACTTGCAGTGATTAAAAGCCATTATGTCCTGTTTTCTTTCTACAGAACAGCAGTGTGCGTTTCCTTCTTTGCGATACCTTTTCTAACATTTTGAAAAGTGTTGCCATGCATCTCCATGGCTTCTTTCCCCCTCACTAAACAAACCCAGTTTTTCATCGTGTCTTCCACAAATCTCATTTTCTAGACCTCTGGTATCCATGTTGCTTTCCTTCAATAGTCCAGGACACAGTGGGTAAATCTGCATTGTGAATAAAAGAGGGCTGGGGAGAAAGGCTGAGCACCCTCCTAACTGCTGGCTCACCTTTTGGCTCTGTTTTGTACTGCTCCACTTTGGTCTCTTCAAGTCAAATGGCATCTTACATCTAGTGTGGATGTACACTGTCAGGGCACTTGGCCTGAGGTCACACTTGTCCCTGACCCTCTTTTATTAAAAGTATAAACTTAGCTATTGATAACCTCTCTTTAAACATCATTTTCCAAACAGTTTTCTGCACGTCTTACAGTAGTCTGTGTTTTCCTAGCTCACTTAACGACAACGTCGTCTGAGAAATTTCTATCCTATGATGTTCACTGATTCCCCACTAGGTCCCTTAGCCTATAATACAATTAGATTTAGTTGGTTTGGATTATTTGATCTTGAAAAATGCATGCTGGTTGTTACTTACTACCTTCTTGTTTTGCTGAGTGCTTACAAACAGTTTAATCATTCCAGTAGCTTTCCAGTAACGGAAATCGCGTGGTTTTCTCTATCATTCCTTGAATCTTCTCTTTCCTCCTTTAATAAAGCTTGGCGCTAGGTTTACTTTTTCCCCAGCCTTACAGAACCTCACCTGACCACAGGTATTTTTCGAGACTTCCTCGCCTATATTTGAGCGTGCACTTCAGAGGCTTGAAACCACCTAACTTGCTTCAGGCTGGAGGTGCAGCCTTCCCTCTCTCCAGCTACCCACCACTGTGGCTGGAGGTCCTCACTCCTCAGCTCTACCTGCTCAGCTGTGCTGATGAGACCCCCCCTAACCCACCCCGAAACCCTCCCAGGAGACCTAAATTTTGCTGGGGTCTGCTGGTAGCATCTAGCTGAAGGTGGTAACTGTTTTAAGCCAGTATTTTAGTACAGCTAACACTCAAAGGTACATGTGCCCGTAGCTTGAGCAGATGCTGGTTAGTGCTTTGGTCCCAGTACGAGGCAGAGTTTTCACCTTTCTGTCCCTGATATTAAGTACAGCAGCCCGCTGACTGAAGTTAACCTCTCTGATGAAGTTTTGAATTTTAGAACAGTTGGAGAGCACGTCCCAGGTTAGGCTTTTCTGGCTTGCTCCCTGATCACTCATGTCTACAATAAGCAGTTATTTGGAGAACATTTCCAAACTCTTTTGGAGTCTTTCCAGTGAGCAGCTTCAAGGGAAATTGGCAGCTCTGCTTCATGCTCCACCTGTAGTGAGGCATCCTCTAGTTTCAATGTTTGGCTTGTCAGAAAGACTAAGCTTGCTTGGGTCTGAGCTGCTGTAGAATAATTACACAGATGTGTGAAAGCCAGATTTCTCCCTAGTTTGATGTTGTTCACTGCATAACTTTGATGACAGGGGTTTTTTAATCCATATATGCATATAATAATTTTTTTATCCATATGCATATCAACCTAACATGGGAGACCTAAAACGTGTGTCTCATATTACATTTGTAACGAGCGCATGAACTGGTAAGTCAGTGCTTTTCCCTGAAGCAGAGCATCTGTCCTGCAGAAGCGGGCTCTGCCTCTGGGCACCTTCCAGCATCCCTGCCAGGGGCTGCAGGAGCACCTCTGGAAGCGGAGACTCGGGCTAAAATTACTCCTGAGGAGTAGTTTGGTGAGATGCATCCCGTTTCCTCCCAGACCTTTTTGCAATGCTTCTCCAAGTGGCTCATGTGCCAGGAAGGGAGCTGCGTAACTTGGGTCAGCAGTGGTGGTGACTTGTCCCTCTCTTGTGGCATTCCTTCAGGTGGCAGGAGGTGCTCGTCGAGCCCCTGCCAGCACAACGGCGTGTGCGAGGACAGCATTCGTGGCTACACCTGCACCTGCGCCGAGGGCTACGAGGGAGAGGACTGTGCTTTCGGTAAGGCACCGCCCCCTCTTCTGAGACGCCCTATCTCCTCCTGCCATAGGGGGTCCCCAGGAAACCATACGCAGCTTTCCCATTACAGCCAGTTACCATATTGTAGGTTAAAACACACAGTTCTTGGCAGAGCAGGGGTGATGTGTGCTGCCTGTCTACCGAAATGTTATGGCATCCCGAGGTTACGCAGGTTGCCTCTTCCCCTGGAGCCTCCCTTCTCAGGGGACGCAGCAGAAGGGCTGAAGTGAGTTCCCCCCTCATGGGTGGGCTCCAAAGGCAGCCCTGTCCTCTGCCACCAGTGCTCCCCAGCTGCTTGTCCTGCCGTGGTCCCAGGAAGCACACANTTAAAACACACAGTTCTTGGCAGAGCAGGGATGATGTGTGCTGCCTGTCTACTGAAATGTTATGGCATCCCGAGGTTACACAGGCTGCCTCTTCCCCTGGAGCCTCCCTTCTCTGGGGACGCAGCAGAAGGGCTGAAGTGAGTTCCCCCCTCATGAGTGGGCTCCAAAGGCAGCCCTGTCCTCTGCCACCAGTGCTCCCCAGCTGCTTGTCCTGCCGTGGTCCCAGGAAGCACACAGCCTGAAGAACCAGGGCTGGAGTGCTGGGGTGGCTTCTCTGAGGCTACACGCACCCACAAGACAGTCCCTCAGGACAGAGGGACTCCAGAAAACAAACCATTTTCAGTGGAAGTGTAAAAGGCAGAAAGCAAAATGGATGCTTTCTGGCATGTAAAACACCCTGGGCCGGATCCTACATTTTTACATCTGCCAGGTTCTACTTTCCAGCCCTTACATCAGTATTTCTGCTGGCTCGGAGGTCCCCCGGGGTGGGAGACGCCCCGGCTGCTGCAGGGCAGGGTCATTTTCTGTATAAGGGGTGTGACTGTGACCAGCTTCTGGGGGAGCACAGATGGTGACACAGCTTGGACCAGTGCTGGGAACTGGATCTGCTCCACAGGAGCCTTAGAGAGACACACTATGAGAGGTTTTTTACTACTTCTTCACCTGTGAGCTAGATCCACCACCAAATGGCTGCTCCTCCTGTTGCTTTGTGCTGAAGCTTAAGTGTTTACTCAGCTACGGAAAGTTGACTGAGCATGGTTCAAAGATGATTAATAGTCCCTTTCTGTTATTTCTCTTACCTTTGGCTGCCGTTAATTTTAAGTTTCTTAGCACAAGCGTGAGAAATATGAGCTATGCATTTGTTTTTGCCGAAAACCAGAAAACTTTAGCTGCCTTCTTCCTCAAGCGATACGTGCCTTCTCAACATATGCAACAGTTTCCCTCGCTGCAGACACGTAGTGTTTTGTTCAAGAGCGCAGAAAGAAAGCCCATGGCATCCTTCCATACGAACCCATGTTTGGCGTAGTTTAACCCTTGGCTAGCGCTCCCCGAAACTCAGAGCTGCAGACAGCCTGGTGCAGGGAGGTGCTGGGTGGGCACAGTTTGCAACGCGTCTGTGGACGCTGCAGACACTCAGCTGTCTCCAATTTCTGCTTAACAAGGGGAAGAAGAATGTGGTGGGAAATACTGCCAAGCCAGAGTCCCTACCCACCTCCACACAAAGCAGGTAAAAATAAAACGCTGACTAAAAAGGACTCGAGCTATGCAAGAAAACTCCAGCTGAACTGTTCCCGATGCTTTTCCTCCGCTTGTTCTGTTTAGCTAAAAATGAATGTCGCCACCACGCAAAGGAAGGATGTCACCACTTCTGCTACCCGGGAAGTAATTCCTACCGTTGCTCCTGTGCTGATGGCTATGAGCTCGGGAAGGACAAAAAACAGTGCATCGCGTTAGGTAGGTGTGAGCATGGAAGTGAAAGGGGCACATGCTCAGCGCTGGGGTGGGCAGGCCACCGTCTGACATCCAGGTGCGATCAGCCTGCTTGGAGACTCAAGCGATGACGATATTACTGACCTTCCAACCTGGGCAGAAAAAGGAGGAATCTAGGGAGCACCACCCAAGATGCCAAAGCAGTGGTAAAGGGAGCAATATTTGATCTGAACGTTTAAACACAGGTCTGCAGAGAGGACTTATGTCATCCTATGTATCACTCAGTGGGCCAGGTTTCCCACTCCTGTGCTCGGTAAAGAGTAACTCCGCTGAAGACCTGTCTGTTTGGGATCAAGGTTCAATTAATTCTGATCAGGCACTTGATGGTCTGATGAATGAAGGGCATCATTTGCTGCCATATTAATTAGCTTGAAGCAGTAGCCCTCTTCATTTTTTCAATCTCATACCAGGTATCCCATTCCATCTCATCCCCTTATAAACTAGGTCTACTAAAACCACAGTAGTATACTTAGCTCCTGTCTGTATTAGCAAGTTGGAGCAAGCCAAAGAGGAGCTGAGCTGTAGAGCCACAGTTTTGGTGATGAAGGCTTGATGTCCACTCATAATGCACATTTCAGGTGGGCTTTACTTCAGACTAGCTCTAGTTTGGTCCTATGGACTAAGCACCCATTAGCGATGAGAGAGTACGTTAAGTGCGCTCCTGGAGGTTGTCTTCTGGTTTAGCTTCACCTGAACAGAATCCAGTTTGCGTGACCCAAGACCATGTCACAAGGTGAACAGAAAGTGTGATAAATGCAGATAACTGGGGGATCCACTTGAAAAGCACACTTGCTGTTTGAACCAGAACATAAAGTCACACACATCCCTAGAGTAATAGCTTTAATAAGGAAATCCCAGGATTTACCTTGTCCAGATCAGGCCACAGCTATCAGGTATTTGGTGCAGTTCGGATACAGGATACAAAGATGAGGAAGCAAGCAGTGCTCATGGTTGGCTGGAGAGGAAGCCTCATTTCATTAGCTACAGACAGTGAAATCTGGTCACCACAAGCCTAAGCAATGACCCAAAACGTTCAGCGCCATCACTAACCTATTAGACCGCAGATGCCAAGTAAATTATTCCAATTCTCACCAGCTGAGAAATTTTCCTTCTCCTTTTCCTTGCTGCAAAAACAAAACCCCGAAGTCCAGGTGGGAGCAATAAGATATTTGCAGGTAGTAGTTGTCTTGAAATGATAGAGCATGAGGTTTTGATTTATTTTTTCTAATTCATCTACTAGATCAATGTGCATGTGGCAGACTTCAAGACAGCAATAATCTGATAAGCAAAACCAGGAAGAAACGTGATGAGGGATTTCCTTGGCAGGTATTTCTAGCAATTCATGAAACCCATCACTCAACCTCACATGGACAATGCTATCTATCGTATCTGTCACATTTTCTTAGGTCCTGCTGCTAAACTCAGAAGGGAAGGGCTTCTGTGGAGGAGTGCTGCTAAAAAGTAACTTTGTACTGACTACAGCGGAGTGTGCCCTTCTGCACAGCCATTTTGAAATCAGAGTTGGTGCTGGTAGGTGATCAAATACATTTTCTCTTGTTGCAGCACATTTTAGTATTGACAAGCTGATAAAAAAAAAACAAACAACAAACAACTTACTAAACTTTTTGCCGCATAAAAATATTGTTAAAGGAAACAAATCTGCTGTCATCTCGTTTAAGCATCTCAGTTAAGTACCTTGAGCTAGAACTACAGCTGCCCATAACCCCCTACAAGCCAAGCAGAGAGAAAACTGCCTCTGGAACGCAATTCAGAACTCAGCACCTTGGGATAAGCTAAACCAGGTGGATTTAGAGGTGGCTTTTATTTCACGCCACAATTCCCTTCTCTTGTTGGGTGTTTGTCCTTCCCTCTGAAATTATGCATGCTTCTACACAGCATTAAAAAGCTGTCAATGTAGCATAACTAATTTACCGTTACTGCAGTGTTTTTAAGAAAGAGCACCTTTAGTTTCTCTACTACACACGTTTCTCAGCATGACCAGGCAGCTGGTGCTAGTCTGCATGCAGTTTTCAGGTCTCTAATAAATTATTCCTAAGAGCAGTGAAACCTCACTGCTTCACAGGGCCTAATGGAACTGGTGGAACTGAGAAGACACTGCAAGTTAGTGAGAAACACATACACATCCGGTATGACGAAGACACTGCTGAGAACAACATTGCATTACTACAACTCCAAGAGCACGTCGAGTGCAACAAACACCAGCTTCCCGTCTGCACCCCTGAAAGAGACTTTGCAGAACACATTTTAATTCCAAAACTGGCTGGCACGGTCAGTGGCTGGAGAATGGAAGGTGATGAACTCCAAGGTGATGAGTTGCAGGTTTCATACCTTCCTGCTGAGGACTGCAAACGAATACTCAACATAAGCCTCACAAACAGGCAGTTTTGTGGATACCTCCAGGAGGCTGTAGACAAACGACTGGCTGGAGGAAGCTTTTTAGCTACTGAGTATAAGGGCACTTGGTTTCTGACTGGTATCCTGGGATCCTGGCCACTAGAAGACACTGACTGGGAAACAGTTCTATTCACTAACACCGCCAGGTACATGATATGGTTTAAACAAAAAATGAAATGAGACACAAACACAACCAACCTTCCAGCACCAAACCCCCAGTACACCCATTTGACTCTCTGTCATGATTTGCAGCAAGGAAGTTGCAACGATATGTATATAACTCCAATTCACACAGAAAAGTCCCATTGTCTTTCCTTCTTCTGCTGATGTACAGTACTGTGAAAGTCATGATGCAGTAAACCTAGTTATTTTACTACAAACTGACCGAAGTTTCCCAGAACTGTTCATCCTAAAACTCAAAAAGCGTTGATGTTTTTCTGGGATTTTAAATGTTGCTAGAAAGAAATGAATCTTTTTAATTCTTGTTACCCTGAGGTTTGATTCAGCAAATTCATATTCTTGTTTCAGCATCCATACAAGAAAAACTTATGAGGACCAGGGGAGCTCCAAGCCTTTAAATGCCTACGTTGATGTAGGACTTGACACTCTCATCACACTGAAAATGCTTCCCCTCATACACGGTACCTGTGTTTTCCCTTATGAATCTTGACCACATCAGTTAGTAGGTAAAATAAAACCCAACTCTCAAAGAGGGGAAAAAAATGTTTTATTTTCTTTAAAATTAATTAAAAAACCTCAAAAACTACCATCCCATCACGGACAAAGTTATGTTGTACCAGCCCCAACCAATCAAACAAAACCCCCAAGGTAGTAACACTGAGAATAACGGACCCAGTGGCAGCGTTTTCCCTGGAAGCAGAATAAAACAGAGTACGGATAAGTTACTTAGATAAGCTTTTGTTCATTGTAACAAAAATGAAACAAAATATTACAGAATTAAAAAAACCCAAACCCATCTGTAGGCACCTACAGACAAAAATCCCACATTTACTGGAACCCGTAAGTATCACTGACACAGTAAAGCTTTTGGTGTCAAGCACTTCTCTAGTTTTTAGAGAAGGCTTGAAGAGAGTATTTAATACCAGCAAGATTATTGAAGAGACTTAAAAAAAAAAAAAAAGGAAAACATTGTTTCCACTCTGAAGAATGGATTAACACAAGTAACAAAGGATGATACTTCTCCTTTATGAAAGATAAATGCAAAAATAGTAACGCAAAGTACTTTATAAAAGCTTTTAAGTACTTTGGAAGGAATTTGGAATGTTTTGCTTTATTTCCTCATGAGATACTTTGAACGCTCTAGAAAGCCTGTGGAAACTGTCATTGAAAAGTTAGCATTTCATTCCAACACACTTTGTAACACTGGCAGCCTTGGTCATTCTGGGAAAGGAGCCACAAACAGTTCCTGGTATTCCAGTCCTGGACATGAACCAGGTCATTTACAGTGTTCTCGGGGTGATCAGGAGCAGCCCCACTGGGCAAGCTGAGTATCTGAAAAGTACTTGCATGGATAAGACGCAATACTCAACAGACTGTTGACAGCGGAGGAAATGGGTTCTGCTTACTGACCACAAGCTTTTGATGCTGATGAGATATATAGCCTTTAATGTGACCCTGGCAGAAGGAGAAAAAGACAGCGTTAGGACTGGAAGCTGGTAAGACAATGCCTATAATCTCAGCTGTCTTCAGACTCCATCAAGCAAAGCTGTGTGTGTATACTCAATTGCTGCTGCGCTACTGTACTTAATATCTATAAGGATCCGATTTATGTAAGTGGGTCAACTCACAGAGTTAGCAGAAAGTTGGAACCATAACCGTGTTTGCGTACTAACGGGTGCTGTCAGACTGACAGACTGTTGCCAGGGCCCCCCCTACTGGTCTGCTTACATTTCCTTGAAGAGACAGAGCTCTACAAAGGTGTTCCTAAATCTACTCTTGCTCACTTTAAAAATGAGGATTTTAATTAATCATTATTCCAAACCTAACAAACTAAACAACATACTACTTCCTTTTCAGACATGTAGTGTTGTAACACTGAAAGAAACCTTCCTGACACCTAATCCCACCCTCTGTTACTCCAAGAGCACACCAAATAATGTTTCAGAAACAGAGCAGTTCATTTTCTTGCTGACACTGCAATGCTGCTTCAAACCCTCCAATTTATTAGAAATCTCTTGATTTCAAGCCTTTATCTGTTCATGCATAGTTCAGATCCATTTAGAGTAAAAGACAAAATGTGAAAGAAAACCAAAGAAATCTGGTTTTAATTTTTTTGAATGTTAGAATGTCAAGAGTCACCGACTTGAAAGGCAGAAGAACAAATCCCTTTTGGTCCCAGTAACAACTTTTGTATTTTTAAATCAGTATTTATACATATATAGAAATGTCAGTACTGGATTTGTAATGTAAAATTCAATTTCAGTTTTTACCGATTCCTGCAAAAGAGGCAGGAACTAGAGGAAGCCCTCAGGGCAAATGAGAACGTTTCACTTCGGGCACAGGTGAATCAACTTGTTTACACAAGAAAACCTGAGATTACTGATATGTGTTTTGTAATAAACTTATATTCTCTACGTAATATTTTTTACTGTCTTAAGTCTGAAAGGACCAAACAACAAGTGGTCAGCACATACCATATATATAAGGTTAGCTAAAATGCACTGGACTTCATCAATATCAACATCGTCTACTTGCATGAATTTCAGGGCAAACAGAAAGGCATCTAGAGACAGCTGATGGGTTTTGAGTAGTAAATATCTGAAAGAAACAACAGAAAAAAAATAAATCTGTTCTTGAGAAACAACCACTTAAGAACTCTGGGTCTTAGAAAAATGGCCTTTCTACAATAAATTCACTTTAATGGGAATTCAGGTCTCTCAGGGAGACCTAAGGAGCATACACGTTTCTACCTCAGTCCAAGGTGAAGCCATATTAGATCTGTTTTTGCAAAAATGTAGTTTTCGTTATACTTACACTTTCTTAAAGAGATTTCTGTACGTGATGATTTTCAGCTTCTCAAGGATAAGAAAGATTCCACATCGAATAAAGAAGGTCTCATGCTTTGTTAGCGCATCATTCAGTAGGAGAAGATTGCCTTCACTATGAGGATGAAGAAATGAAAACATGAGAAGGTCTCACCCAAATGAGAAAACAAACTGTTTGATTTGGTAGGAATATCCCTCCCTTGCCTTCCTCAGTCGTCCCAAATAAATACCTTTTACTTAATACTTTTTGAACTAACACACAATGCAATAAAATAATCATCATACCTCACAGCCTTTGTTACTTCAGCAAACTGCATAAGGTCATACTTTTTTAAGAGCTGAACTGTTGGCATGTGGCCCTGAAAAATAAACAGTTTCCAAGTTTTCAAGGATAAAGTCAAATGCATTTCAAATGTAATCTAGTAAGTGATAAAAACATTTTTTAGAGAAAAAGACAAATGTTTAACCACTTTTTTTTTTTGCTAAAGAACAAGAGGTGAATAAAAGTATTTGTAAGACAACCCCCTTGCCCCCACCAAACACCTTGTAGCTCAACTCATGATAACTGCCTATTTATCATGGTTTAGGGAGTCTTAATATTTCTTAATGTTGGGGTACAGTTATCAAACTTTTAAAATCAGGATCCTGTCACGTGAGACCTAGGCAGATTCAAATTTTATGTCATGGCTGTACAAACTAATCTGCAAACAGAAGAACTGCAGGAATCCCAAGCATTACTAATAATACAAGCAGTGCTTCAGCCCTGTCAAGTGCTAGCTCAGTCTGTACCAGATTTCTTCTTCACTATGCCTCTGTGCAGAAATAAAAAAAATTAATCAAAAAACAAAACAACAGAGTGAGAAAGTTTAAATTTAAAAAAGCAAAATTAATTCGCATTGCTAGACCAGGTAAGACTGAACCACCTATACTATCAAAAAGGAAACTTTTTCTTTTCCCCCTGCACAGCAGGGATCAGATTGCACACTGACTTGGGTCAGACTTTAAATTTAGTTACCATCATGCTATGCTATTGGTAACTCCTTTTCTGGTCGGAGGATTAGCTGAGAGCAGAACTCAGCTGCATGTTTACTGAGAGCTGCTAGGAATAAAAAAAAAACCAACATCCAAGCTATTTTAGTATGGTTTAAGATTAGTGTTAATGTTTGGGCTCTGATTAAAAAAAGCAACTGTAAAAACAATGACCTTTATCTAGTTTATTTAGTGCCTCTTGTACACTAGAACTGCTCTAGAAAAGCCACAGTAATTCTAGGCACTAACGAACCCACCAGTTTAAGGCACCCAGTCAGGACTGGGACAAAGCTTTTAGGAAGGCTGTTAGTGTTCCTTTATCAGCCCTACCACCGATTGATCTGAAAACAACCAGCAAGAAAGTCCATAAATAAAAGATGAAAAACAGAAGCCAATTATCATACCCATTATGCTTCCCCTTTACCCACTTGTCACTGCATGGGACTGAAAAGGGAACATTGAATGGAAAAGTGAGGATGGTCATAAACAGATTGGGGTGAAGGTGGAAGACAACTCACAGAAGCAGATAACAACATTCTCCATGGGTAACTGGCAATGGGGCCGGGAAAAGGAAACTCTTAAAATCTTGTTCTTTTGCCCTCTGTTACACTGAATTAATTGTTAGCATAATCCCACTAGCTCAGGGATACACAAATGCCAGCACAGCACATGGGAAAGGACAGGCACAAGAAGCAGAGATATGCTTAATTCTTTTAATAGAAAGATGAAATGATCAAACAGTAACCAGTCTTCACTGATTTGTTCAAAACCAAAATGCTCTACTTCATGACCCTTCTGACATGCCATGAATGAGCAGATGTACAAGGTGCAAATAGAAAACCCAAAGATAGGAATCCTTTCTCTCCTGTGGCAAACTCCCCTCAACAGTCTTCTACCATCCGTTTGCACATCCTCCTTCCCTTCACCAGGTGAAAGGAGCAGACAGATTTGTACTAGTGAATCCACACATTCCCGGGCCTATCTGTGCAGTCAATCACCAGACAGGCACTCTGCTACATGACATAATTTAAACTGTTAAGTGCTTCTCCAAAGAGCTCAGAGTTATCTTTATTACAGAAGTAACCTCAGGTAGCACCTTTAGGAGGGGTGGGAGGAAGGTAAGGGGAAATGTGGGACAGCTTTTTGTTTGGTGGGTTTCTTTCCCCTGTCTCCTTTCCTGTGTTGCTGTGACAATTCAACAGTTTTTGTCCTCGCGCAACAAAGTGTACATATGCTGACTCTTATGGTCGTGAGGCACAGATAGCCTCCGAATTCCAATAAGGGAAAACCAAAAACCATACTGAGCATATTTAACCTCCAAAAAATGACTTAGAAGAGTAACATCTACTCACCAACAACATTTTTACTGGCAACAGGTAGATCAAAATCATTCTTTTGTTCTTCTGGCTTGAGCGGTGACAGTGCTCAAAGGCAAATGACAGATATTCTTCAGCTGCAGACACAAATAAAAGTGCTAGTAACATGAGTGAACAACAAAAATGGTTAAAACTGTAATCCAAATTCTGTGCTCAATGTCCATCTCTAGCTTGAACATGTGATATTTGAAATGATATAAAAAAAGAATCACACCAATCAAAATAAAATGCTGTGAGAATTATTGGAAAGTCACACAAAATACAAAGTATTACTGGAAAAATGAGTCCTCCTTCAGAAAATCAAAGAAAACTTGTCAAGGTCTAGATGTCAGAGGTAACAGTTACAAGCAATACTGGAATTTCCAGCTCATTTCAGTAACATTATTGTGTTACTACTACAGGAGGGGAGAATCTCCAGAAGTGCTGATGAAACAGAACTCAATTTTCTAAATTCACAGATTAAGTTCTTCAGTGGATGTAAGCTGCATGCCATGCGCACATCTGCTGAGCTGCAGAAACGTGCCGGTGAGATCACGCAGCGTGACAACATGAAAATCTTTCATCAGGTTTCACTGAGAGAGAAAAATGACAAGCCTGACAGGCAGAAGACACTGTTTAGAGTAACAAAACCGGCTCCAGAATAGATTTTGGTCAGGGGCTTCAGTTAGCAATGAAAGTTGTACACCTGAGCTCCAGAAACTTTTCTACTAGTGAGTAAAATCTCAGAAATGCAGTTTCTACATCTTCCAAAAATCAATGCACTGAGAAACTAATTCTACAGTACAGTTTGCTGAAGATTTCCCACATGGCATACAGCAACTCTAAGAAGACAAGAGTTGCAAAGGTTCCTTTGTGAAACCTTTTACAAACCTCTTCTTCTGAACACTCATACATTTCATTATGCATGCATACAATGCATACGAAGAACGTCACTGACACAGGTATTTTAAAACTGGGCATACGCTACAATTAGAAGTGCCACGTAATCTCATCTCTGATCTGACTCAGCCTGTGGGCCTTGGATCAATGCAAACACAACTGCACCTTCTACACGCATTTTGAGACACACACACACGACATCAACCAGATTTCGCACCAAGCAGCAAGACTTTAAATCTCTTACTGGCACACAGTACCTTGCTTAAAGTCACTGTCAAACATGGCTTTGCGTCCAACATAATATCTGTATGTAACTCGCTGTGCCATACTATATTCGTCCTTCAGATTTGAGCTGTCAATTGCTCTAATTAAGGGCTTACATAGATGGAGCTTGTTGATCTGTTAAAAAGAAATTAATTGCATTTTACTCAGAAAGTGTAGATACATAACATCATGTAAAAAAAGGGTGGGTTTGACTTAGAATATGAAATACAAAACACAGCTTACCAGACTTGAACCCTACCTTAAAATAAATTTTAAACAGCTGATTCACGAGAAACAACATGCCCCACTTTTTGGAATCTTCAATGCCTGCTCGGCTGTCATAAGAAAAGAAAGAAATAAAAAACCTACTAGTACTGAAAGTTGTAAGAAAATAATGACTTTGCCCTTATGGTAAATTCCCTTCACAGATATTTTATGGATTTTTAGGGTAGAAATAGGAGTCTGTAAATAAAAGTCAAGGCCAAACTCCTTGTCTTAAACCATACCAGCACTGTCAAAACAAAACATGTGTTCCCATCTTAAATTTTTACACAGCTCTGCTACATTTATTCTTAACATAATGAAAAGATGTCATGCAAAATATTATTCATCTGTATCAGGATCCTTACTCCAGTCTACAGGTAACACATACACTGGCATATCAGTTGCTTACAATATTCAAAGTGAAAGAAAGATGGGAAAAAAAAACCAAACGTTCTCCACTTTGGAAGTGTTAAAACTGCTAAGACTGGAAACCAAAGAGTCACCTTTTTTCCATCTAATCATAACGAAGCAAAGTTTACAGCTGAACAGGGCACAAAAGTGTTAATGATCTTTCCTGAGAAACAGGGACATAATCAGTCCCTCCCAACAACATCTGCTAGGAATGTTAAACCTGAAGGGAGGCCTCTCCAGCTGTAGTTAATAGTCAAGAGAGAACAGACTACAAATGAGAGGAAATGAGCCTTAGAAGTGTTTGTTCTTACCCAGATATGGTCTTAGTAAGTGGAAAAATCTCATGTAAAGTTCATTAAGTTCTTAACAATTTAATAGTGCAAGTTCTATAGAGAATCTTTCACTTACGTGTCACTGGCACAGACTCGAAAACAGCTCATCAGCAGTTCTGCTGCTTTTTCCAACATGTCGCCAACTTTGCTTTTCCCTTTCTTCACTAGCTGTTGATCTGCCTGTCATTACACAGCAAGAAACAATGTGTAATTCTACATCCTGGTTTGCTGGGTTGTAAACAGTTTAGTTCTTTAATATGGCATTTTATAAAGTCTTATAGCAATAGGTTTCCCATGCCTACTATCCCTCAAATCTAGAAGGTAGTCGAGCTTACAGAATAAAAGAAAGCACTCAGAGAGGCTCTTGAACATGTACCAAACCTAAGGCACAGGAGGACAGTCCTTTGAAAATAGCACTGACTGCTATTCCCTTTAGCACCACTAAACTTAATGCAGCTCTCAGAAACCTAAATTCAGGGTCATCTGACAGCTGAATTGGAGCATTAACACTTCAGCTCAAGTTTTCAAAGACCAAGAGTCTGGCAAAAAAATGCCTTTTGAACAAAAGCAAACTAAAATGATTCCCCAGTTATGGAGTTTGAGTTTTAGTATTTATAATTAAGCTTCTCTCCACAGCCACGAGGGCTAGATTTTATTTCTAAACCGTATTCAACATTTTCTAGTAGTAACACACACTGCTAGGACATGGGATTTTCAGAAGAAATGGAAAACATATGTTACAGTGGCAAGAGAAAAAAAAAGAAGAGTTGTCAACATATGGGAAAGATCCATGCACTGATTAATGCAGAACTTAAACAACAAAGAAGAGTGGGGGAGTGAAATAGCAAGTAGATATTTACTATGTGCTTTCTAAAAAGTTTTATTATAAGGCTTGCATTCTCAGTAGCTGAAACATAATGAAGAGAAATGGAAATGCATCCTTTGCTGCAGAAGTCTTCTCTGTATCTGCATCCTTTGAATATACTCAGGTTAGAAGACACAGTTCAAACACTTCCAGCATGACTGATCCCACTTTCCCCTTTCTCATGCATCTCAAATGTACGAATTTGCCTCATTCAGACTCAGAATTGAGAATCGTTACAAGAGCAGGCATGCGTGCACACACACACACACATTTGCTGTGCAAGCATGCCAAATGTGTTGTTTTGTGGGTGGGTGGGCACAAGAAGTGCTGAGGGGACAAACACTGAAGATACTGGATATTGTCAAACTCTAACCTAACTTGAATTCTAGCTTCACTTCTTTAGGTAAAGTGACTAGGACCAAGATCCCTGACACTTGCCTCATTAGATCCCTAGACAAGCTACTGCAATTCACTAGCCTGAGAAAAATAATGTAAATTTGGGGTTTTTTTTGCTTGACAGCAGTTGTATGGGCTCGGCAAGGGCCTCAATGAGCATCAAAAGCAGTACACACAACTGGAAGAGTGAAAAGGAGGCAGAAACTTCCCTCTCCGGATGTGGTAAGTGGTTAGATAAGTTCAGTTGTCAGGGATATCTCCACCCTTATAAAGAGTCCACCAAATCCCAAGGATAACACATGGAAATAGTGAGTTGTGCCACCATGCTACTCTATGAAGACAGTACTTAATCACTTCATATGCTCTAAGCAATTGCTGTGAGCTGCATGCAGGTCCTCAGAACGTCTCTAGTTCAAGCTGCAAGTGGGAGGTGGGCAGACTGAACAATCTAGTTTTTCAATAGGACTGGATGAATTTAGTGTGTCAACAAAATCCTAAACAATGAGTTAAACAGTATTGAGCAAAATTAGGCTATGTAATAAAGTCTAAAATATTTACACCATGGAAAGTCCTAAAAGATAAAAGTAATGAGGCTGTTAATCAGATCTACTTACATTATTAGCAAAAATTCGAAGATCAAGGGCTACAGCATACATAATAGGTAAAGCCCTGGAAAAGTAAAACAGTATACTTAGTATGTGCAAATAATGAAACAAGTAAGATAGGAGAAAAAAGCATTTTTTTTTTTTTTTGCTAGTCAGTCATAAAACTAGAAAAGTATACATTAATCTTTAAGTAAAGAAGGATGCACTTTTAAAAAGGAAAGGTCTTCAAAATCTCACTATTTCAAAAATCCTACAGTGGAGGAAGAATTAATTCAAACACATTTTTTACAGTAGCTTTAATAAAATACCATCTCACCTTGAACAAATTCTTCACATGCTTACTTATGGACCATTCTACAAAATCAAGCTTAGATGTTTAGCTTTTGAACTCTTGGATCTAAAAACTCAAACAGCCAGCAAAAACAATTAGGCTGCATTTAAGTATCGCTGGGGATAAATAAAAACTATAGGCATAATTTTAGTTAGACTACTATAGTATTATGCTAGTGAAAGATGAGTCTAGTTTCTAGCAGCTATGATGTACTCACCAGTTTTCCTCCTTATGTGCCTGAAATGCTCGCAGGAAAGATGTATTGTATTTAGGAGAATTTAAAACAGTATTAAATGAAGCACAGATATAAAACTCAGCAGTTGTATGGTACCACATATTACTACATGAAAGGGCAGAAATCAACAAAGCAGCAAGTAGGTGAGGAGTCAGGACACAGATGCAGTAGGGAATAACGCGAGCACAGCCACACACTCCTTGGTGCGGCAGTAGCTGTGACAAACACTGGTCACTTAGAGATAAGATAGCAGCTTTCTTTATCAGTATCTTCCCCTCCAGCCAAGAACAAACTGGGAGGTATATTAATGATTTGAGGGCCTCCTATACTCTGTGAGAAATTAATTTTCTATTTTAGAGGCAAGTGACAGATTTCTTCTTAGTCTGACAGAGTTGAAAGAAGAGTGCATCTGGATTTCCTTGCTTAAGTACCTAAATAGCTGAAGTGTATTTGGAAGCAGACCACGTTCTATTAGATTTGAAAAGGTGTAAAGATAACTTATTCTACAAAGAGACATATAGTTAATCTGAAAACAATACACAAGATTTAGGGAAAAGGATATTGAACGATAACTGTTTGGCATTTGTACGCTTCTATAAAGTCGTGGTTTCCAACAGCGTAAGTACACCTGTGAAAGAAAAAGTGCATTAGTGCATCAGAAAATGTCATATACACAAGACAAATATTTCTTTTTGCCTCTTAACAGGCATAGAGCTTTACAGTTTATTAAAAAAAAAAAAGACACAGAAATATGACTAGAAATGTTCCTAACAAAATGGCACAATTATTTTAACGCAGCACTAAGCCTGGTAATTGTAGAAAACTGATCCAAGACACGAATAGGGATTTGTTTCTATAATATGTACGGTATCAACTGTAATATGCTAATGCTTATTGAAACTGTCACCAAGATTAACACAGATAAAAAAATTCCAAGACTGTTGAAAGTGAACTAAAGACTGTCTTAGTGCAGATGTTTTTTAAAGTAAAAGCCTTACAGAATTCCTAAGGTCCTAAAGCTGTCTTAAGAATACTTTTATGACTAAAATTCCCTTTTAAAAATATTTATTTCCCTTCCTTACTTCACCCTAAATTCTTGTATAGCTAGTAAATGCTGAGCAAAGGAAACAGCAAGTGCTGAAACCCAAGCTGTTTCAATGGCTATACGTAGATGACTGCCACGTACATAAAGCAAACTTTACATGGAGAGGAAAAAGGAGGTCTTTATTTCCTGCAGTTCTAGCATTATTTATAAGAGTAATAAATACCAAGTTTTCATATATAAGCCCTTTAAAAAATCTAAGTAAACTTTAGGATATCCTTCCCCACCCCTGTTGGATGCCTCACAATTAAGTTTACATTCCTGGTCCATCTTTACCTTAAGTGGGCTGCAAACATTTCATCATATGGTGGTTCCAAAACCTGTTGACACTTCTCCTCTGGAGATGGAAGCTAAATATAGAATAAATCAATAAAACATTAAAGGAACATCCAACGCACCAGAAACAGAACATTATATGGATATTTTGTCATGGCAGTTTTAGGCATACATGCCTTTGCTATCTATCAGAATCTTAAGTTATATTAATAATCACATCCGGTGTAATGAATTGCTAGTGTGCATTCTGTGTCCAGAACCTGATTAGAGCGAGACTTAAATAAAAGCATCCAAAATGCATATAAGCACAAACACTGGACCCTTGCTACCCACTGTTTTTCTCTTTATAGTCATTTCCACTATGCCATGTTACACCTGGCCAGAAGGGACTTTCAAGACTGTATCTATCCAGAAAACACTTCAAATTGGAACACAAAAAAACATTCAGGGAAAAAAAATGAAATATATAATATCCTTGTAAGAAGAAAAGGGAAACAAACCTACAAGTGGATCCTGCTCTGGCCTGTAAAACAGATTTCTGAGGTTTATCTGCAATGGAAAGGAACCCATATAGAGAGCTAGGAGAACTGAAAGCAAAACAAAAGAAAGGCCAAAACCAGATTCTCACCTGTAGCCTCGGGTTTGCAACATGTGGATGTTTAAATGATACCAATTCTGCACAAAATTGTCCATCTCTGCTGTCAATGGCTTCTTGTACCTACCAAAGAAAACAGGCACATTACAGAATAAAATCCAGCCACAGACATGCAACATATTTACACTACTACAGAAGCCACTTTCTTGTTACCACTGTTCATCCACATCAATACCAACCCAACTGTGAGTTTTTAAAGGTTTAAAACTGAATGAATTAATACTGTACTTTCAATACACCTGTTTTTCAAAAACATATCAGGAAGAAGGTGGGGCGAACACTACTGTGGTTTTTTCCTTATTTGTAGGATACGAGCAAACCAGAGAATCTCCAAACAACTTGCATGAGTTTAGCATTGTAAGAGAGCCGTTGTAAACCAGATTTGGTTAAGTTTTTTAAAATTCCAGTTGGACTTATGGGCATCAAACATATGTGTGAAGGCATAAACAATCTTTGCGTATTATTGTTTGTAATGCTGCAGATGGAATTTGCATGTCACGAATCAGGACTCGCAAATATATTTCATGTGAATTTAACACTTAGTAAGAAAAACTACTTCCAAAACACAAAATTAGCTCTCCCTTACTTGAAAAAAAAAAACAACCAAACAACAAAACCAACACCAATCTCTGAAAGAGTTTAAGCAGTTGGTTTTCCCTCTTCTGCTGCTTCCTTTGCTAATTTAGTCTATGATTTTTCCCATTTGGTATGGGCTTTCCATACAGCAAAATTTTTTTTTCCTATCAGGACACAAACATATAACAAATAAAGCACAAGCAGTGGGAAAGGACCTATTAAGAAGTAATATCTAAAACTACTTCCACAACTGAAGAAATTTCTAGCTTGATGTCACAATAAGCTGCTCAGACAGACTATTTTTTTTAACAAGGAGTTATCTTCAGCAGGAAGCAGAATTAAACCATTCTCCCATAGAATATAACATTTACAGCTTTGACAGATTTCAAAAGTATTCTGTACAGGTGCTAGTTTAACATCAGACATTGCCTTTGGAATGATGCCTACATGTTTAATCTACCCGTCTTCATTTTTAAGCGTCATGCATGCTGCTATGTGTCACTTCCGTACCCATTGCTTCAGATTTCCATCCTCACCTAGTTAGCATACATTCCATCAGTAAAGTGTCCGAGTTTGACACAGAGCAAAATGTTTTTCCGTAAGAGATAAGGGATGGGTGAGAGATGTGCATAAACTTAAGAAAATGCAAACACAGTTTAAACGCAGAGACACAGTTTTTATGATAGGGAGGGTGGAGACAGAGGGTCATGAGGACTGTCAACTGGAAAAGATGCTGGCTTTTCAGAGCAGATCGCTGTCCTGAGAGATCTCAGCTGCTCCATTTTTGAGAATAAAAACCAACTTCTCTCTTTTTGTGCCCTTCACTCGATTGACTTGACTGATCTTGACTGAAGAGAGTAAGATGGTAACGATGATGAAAATGTGATGGTTCAGAAAGAAACAGTAGGAGTGGTCATACTAAAAGCTTGACGCTGTGTTATGGTTTCAGCTTCGATGGAGTTAACTTTTTTACTAGCAGCTGGTATAGTGCTGCATTTTGGATTTGGGATGGGAATAGCATGATAGTGCGCTGGTGCTTTTGACTGTTGCTAAGCAGTCAAGGCCTTTTCTGGTCCTCGTAATGCCCTGCCAGTGAGCAGGCGAGGGGGCACAAGAAGTTCGGAGGACAGGTGACCCCAACTAACCAAAGAAATATTCTATGCCATACGACATCATGCTCAGTATACAAAGCTGAGGGAGAAGAAGGAAGGGGGGAACGTTCAGAGTGATGGCGTTTGTCTTCCCAAGTAACTGTTACGCTCAATGGAGCCCTGCTTTCCTGGAGATGGCTGAACACCTGCCTGCTGATGGGAACCAGTGAACAAATGTCTTGTTTTGCTTTGCTTGTGTGGCTTTTGCTCTACCTATTAAACCGTCTTTATCTCAACTCACGAGTTTTTCCTCACTTCTACTCTTCTGATTCTCTTTCCCATCCCAGCTAGGGGAGTGAGCGAGTGGCTGCGTGGTCCTAGTTGCCAGCTACAGTTAAACACACTGAAAGCTCAGTCCAGCCGGTATCCTTGTGACCCTGCTCCTGTATCTGCATCCTCCATGCCATACACACTGTTTCTCTGCATTTCTGTACTTCTTAAATTCCTGTATTTCTTGAATCCCTGAGCTGCATTTGTTACTGCACGCACATACCATCCCACCATGTTAGTTCTTATGGAAAAAATTACTTCACTATCCATTATATCAGTAACCATCACACTTTTCAGAAATTCCAGGTATACAATCTTGGCACACAGCTGGTATACTTAATACTGACTTGAGAAGTATTTTTCTTTACCACATCACACGTGCTAGGCTAGTTTCTTTCTTAAACAAGGTAACATATTTTCAGCAAAGAAAAATACATTCACATACTCTAACAGTGCCCACAAATAAAAAAAACTTACTTGCTGCAAATACTGATTAATGGTGATGTGCGCCATTAAAACGCAAGTAGAAGAGGCAGGAGTCCCAAATAAAAGGCAGTTCTATCACATTCTGCAAAACGAACATGCGTTTATGAGAACAGCAAAGCGGCAGCATCGCACGCAGATCCCCTCGTCGCTCTCCGGAAACCCGGGATGGCTTTACCGAATCTCTCGCTGGCCAGGCAGCTGCTGCCAGCGGAGGAGAAGCCCTGGCACCGAGGCCCTGAAGAGGGGGGAGGCCCTGGCAGCCCGCGGGAGCCGAAAGCGGAGGTCAGACGTTAGAAGCAGCGGGAGGGCGATGGCGAGAGGCGGCTTCACTCGCACACGATTGCACACAGCGACGCCGGCCCGCGCCTCCCCCGCACCCACAGCATAGCACAGGCGACCCCTCTCCTGCCCCTCACCCCCGCCAGCCCCAGCCGCAGCCCCACCGCAAGCCCACCCTCAAGCCACGGCGCGGCACTTCCGGCAAGCGGTACGGCGCTTCCGGCAACTTACACCGCACTTCCGGTACCCACCTGCGAGGGACAGTGGGAACGACCCGGAGAGTCACGTGATGCCCGCCCGGCTCCGGCATACCTACCCCCTCTCGTCCTCCGCGCGCCTCTTCTCCGCCCACAGCGGCGCCCGGGAGGCGTGGCTTTGCCCCGTTAGCCAATACGAAAGCGCATTGGGCGGGGACCGAGGGGGTGCGTCAGCGATAAACCTCGTGCTGCACGCTACTGGGTGATGGGTGTTCGTCTGTTGTAGCCGTTGGTGGTACCTCCCGCTTGCCCTCATCTTCCCCGTAAGGGAGGCGGGCGGTAGTGTGCGTGGGCTCTGCGCTACCGTGTGGCGGGAGCCCCGTGTCGCTTCCCCAGGGGAAGCGCCTGAGCTTAAGCACCCGCCTCCCCGCCGGCTGCGGCCGTCGCTCTCGGTGCGCGGGCGCAGCGCTGGGGAGGAGGGGGGTGTCTCTGAACTTGTGTCCGAAAAGTTAAATCAAGTGTTTTAAGCCTTGAAACCGTTGCTCTTTAAGGCGCTAACGTGTGTAGAAGGGGCGCGCTCCGTGGCCCGGCGGGCTGCGCTCGGACAAGTGTGAGGCCCGGGCGCGCCCCGGCTGGGCTGGGGGTCGGCGGTGACCGGGAGGCGGGTGGACAAGCGGCCGCTCGGAGCTGGGGCCTCTCAGGTGCGAGAGGCCGAGGTCCGTGTGGGAAAGGTGACTGCTCCTCGGCTCCCGCTCCGGCCGCCCCTTGTTGTGGTGCCGCTTGGCGCCGGGCGCCAACAAACGGAGCCAGGCGCAGCAAGGGGGAACGCAGGGGCTGCGCGGCGATGGCGGGGAGCCGCTGCCCCGGCCGCCGGCGGGCTCGGGAGCCATCTTGTGAGCGGGGCTGGCGCTGCCCGCACGCCCCAGCGCCGGGGGCGGCCCGGAGCCGAGCACAGATCCGGACCCGCACCCGGGCTGGGCGGTGCGGACAGTGAGGCGGCCGCCGGGGCGCTCCGGGGAGGGTGGAGGCGGGCGGCTGCCGATGACTCCCGGCCCGGCGGCACTTGGCAGCCACCCGCGGGCAGGGCCGGGAAGCCGGCGCGGTGGGGGAGGGCGGCTGGGTGGTGGCCGAGGAGGAGGAGGAGGAGGAGGAGGAGGAGGGAAGCGGAGCGGAGGCGGGGACCAGCCGGCCCCGGCCCAGCCCAGCCCAGCGCCTTGCCCCGGCCGGACACGGCGCCCGGGGCGGAGATGGCGGACGAGCCCCAGAAGAAACCGCACTTGTCGGCCTTGGTGGGGCACACCAACGGGCTCACCAAGCCCGCCTCGCTGGCCGCCGCCACCCGCGCCGGGGGAGGAGGAGGAGGCGCGACCGCCTCCTCCAAGAAACTCGTGATCAAGAACTTCAGAGGTGGGTGCGGGGCGGGCCGGGCCCTCCGCCCCGGCAGGTGCGCTCGGCCCCGCCGCCCGGCTCCTCCCGACCTTTGTTTACCGCCGGCCCGGCCGCTCCCCGCCTCTTCCCCACGGCAGGCAGGCGGCGGCGGGGCCCCCCGGCCCGGCCCGGGTCGGGTCGGCCCCGCCGCTGTCACCCGCCCCGTCGCCTTATCTGGGCGAGGGGAAGCTGCCGCCGGGCTGATAACCCTCCCCGCTGCCGTCAGCCACCCCGGCGTAAGGCTTTGCGGGGACACGCGTGGGGCTCCGTGCGTGGGGGCAGCGGGAGGAGCGGCGCAGCGACGGCTTGCGCCCCGTAGGAAGCGGGCAGAAAGCCACCTTAGTGTCAGAACTAATTACAGCACGGCGAGGGGGTTACCTTGCCACAAAGTAACGCGGGGGTGAAGCGCAGCCGCCCGGGTTTCCTCGCCCCGGGGTGCCGTTAGCTGCCCTCTCCGTGTGCCAAACCGAAGCGACCAAGCAGCGACATGGCTTGGCTGAACTCGATGAAGCAGGGCGAGAAAGATTGCTACAGGCTCCCATCGGGCGGCTGGTTTTCAGCTACTTGTGTCTTCCTTCACAGAAAGACCCAAATTACCAGATAATTATACTCAGGACACCTGGCAAAAACTCCATGAAGCCGTGGGAGCGATACAGAGTAGCATTTCTATTAAATACAACCTTGAAGAGCTCTACCAGGTAAGACATGTAGGGTTTTTTTTCAATTTAATGGAAAGAAAATTGACTGCTGTCTTTCACAGAGATACACGTTTAACATAACCCGTTTTGATTTGTTAAAAGCTGATTATGTTTTTTGAACTGTTCACTCCATACTCTGTTTCTAGTCAGTTTGCAGTTTTATGTGCCAGTTCCTTAGAGAGCTACCGAGACCTGGGCCCGTGAAAAAGCAGTTTATGTTGGGAGATGTGGAAAGCTGTGCCTGGGCAGGGCTGAGATTTAAGTCTTGGTCTCTTCAACGCAGTGCCTACCCAAGATGCTGAAAATGGGATGTCGCTCTTGCTGGGTTATGCGGATACATATTTTATGATGATTTCTCATTTGTACATGCTATGGTCTCTTGTGAATAGTAATGTTGAAATATTTGTTATTATTAGATAATCACAATTAGACCTCAATGTCAATACCCTTTGGGGAATTAAAAAAGAATCTTGATTGAGCAGGCAAGAAACTGTCAAGTTTACTTGTGTTTCAGATTGCTGTTACATTTTTATAACAATCAGGATCTTATTTTTTTTTTTATGAAAATGGTGAGAAAGTATTTCTGGAACATCTGGACTACTGGAACAGGGGCTAGGGAGGGTAAAAGAGAGGTACTCATGAGCCATTTCTTTCTACTTTCTCCATTTATATATTGTTTAGTTCTATATTATTTTAAATACACATGCTTTGAGCTATTTAACTGAAGTTGTAATATTTCACAGTGATCTTGTTATAAAAAATTACTGATGCGCTAAGTTGTGCTACATAGCTTAAGTTATGAGGTTTCTGTGGGTGCAGGTGTTTGATCTGCAGATGTGGATGTCATTACCAGATCAAGACTTAAGACATTATAATGCTCATCTAAAATTTTCTAAATGTTCAGTTGGGATAGGTTTGATGTTGTCTGCAAAGTGCAGACTGTGAGGGAGGAGAAAGTCAGCAGTCTGTATTGGGTCCGTGCTCAAGAAAATCAGGATGAATTTGAGACCTCACTATACCTGTCTCTGTGATTAGTTAAGGTATATAATATATGGTTCTAAAATGGCTGATTATGTAAATGCATATTGTCCTAATATAATTTATTCCCTTTAAATAGATAACTTGACTGTGATACATTAATCTATTAATACTTGCAGGTTTGCAGAGTTTGAATTACATAACACATTTTACGGTTTTAAACTCAGCATTTGAAAAATCCTGCTTTTTCATGCCTAGCTAAAAAAAACAACAACCCACAGATGCTTTGAGCATTACCTAACTTGTTTTCAGAGGCTCAGAAATGAGATTATAGAAATATGGCTATGAAATCGCCGGGGTACAGACTTGAGTTTTGGCAGAATAGGAGGAGGAGGGAGATTTCAGATAAACTATGAAGGGAGAACTGTACTTCTTGCTTTTTCTGTTTGCCTGCTTATTTGTAGAAACTGCACAAGGCCAGTCCAATAATCTGTAAGGCAGCGGTGCAAATCAGCAAGATTTCTGCACAGTGGGTGGTGGCGGTCAGTGTGCCTTTGCATAGATAGGTACTTACTCTCCTGCCAAAGGAATAAAAGATGAAGTTCAGCATCCGTTGGAAACCTGATCTGTACTTACAGATCGTTTTAACTGCCTGTTGGTGAGCACCAAGTCATCCACAGGGGAAAATTTCTCTATGTGCATCAGTTCTTACTCTCAGGGCAGTTTTGGACTTGATTTTTTTGTGTCTTTATCTGATGTTATGGGAGGAAGTGAGAGGCCTGCTAGAGTTCAGTGAGGTGAGTGGGCTGGTGTACCAGCCTGCCTTTGAACTTTTTGATTTATTTATTTAATTTGGCACGGTGACTGAGGAAAAACTGAAGAACAATGACAAGGCTTTGTAGGAAGCCTGAAGGATACTTCTTTCCAGGCTTTAGAGGCAGCATGGGATCAGGCATGAAGGTGCTTGGCAGAGACGTAGTCAGTGAGCAATGGGAGGGTGGCAGCCAATTTTTTGCGACTAAAATAGAAATGATGTCTGGGATTGGTGGTAGATTGCACAGATTTTGATAGAAGTAGCTTACACTTGATGGGATAGAGAAAGTGGGGCAGTGCAAAGAATTGCCAAGTGAGGAATGAGTGATAAAAATAATGGAAAAAGAAAATTCCCTTTGCAACAAGGTCCTAAATAACCTGAAATGGGGCAGCACTGCCCTTCTGGAGGACATAGAGTAGGACGGTGTAGTAGTGAAGGAAAAAAAAAAAATGATGAGAGTCTTGACCAGACTATTTGGATGGATAGGAAGGGCTATGTCTTAGGAAGCATAAAAAACCGTCTGCAAAATAATTGTGTGTGAATACTGTTTGTTGCAGATGTCATTTTACTTATCTATTTTAAGACCAGATGAAAAACATAATATAGGCACTGTGTGATGGCTTTGTTTGTTTGCTTTCTTTAATATTGTATCAAAATTGAGGAAGCCATAGTTGATGTGCATTGAAATAAAATGATATCAGGTACGTTAGAATTACCCCATGGGGATATCTCTGGGAAGCAGATTCACTTTGTGTTTTGGAAGACAAACTCCTCAGGTTCTTAGAACTATAGAGGAAATAATACAAGAAGTAGCAATAATTTGCATGCTAAATGTTAAAACAGAAGACTCTGCTCAAAACAAGCTATTCAAAGGTTGATTTGAAACAGAACTTTTACTAGATTTGTGTAGGTGAAGAGTCTAAAAGTGTTGTCTTTCTCGTATCCTTGTAGATGTGGTAATTACTGTAGCTTTCTTCCAAACTAATTGTGTGCAAGAAGAAAAAAAAGTCAAATCAATTTTCTTCATAAAGATAGGCAGCCAAAACTCTGAATGAAACAAAAGGTGGAGGAGGAAATTACTGGAATTCATGAACCCCCCACCAAAAAAAAGCAGAAACAGCTAGTAGAGGCAGCACTGAGGTGATACAGCTGCAGTTTGAAATACACTTTAAGCCAGCACTGTTGCCCAAAGAAGCAGCCCCGCTTTCCCCCTCACCTCTCTCTCAGCCCACGCACTTGCTAGCCCATGTGTTTGGGTGGTCTTAAACTGAAACAGAGTGAAGAATATTTGCTAATGCTTGGACAAAGAGTTACATGCTGGCATTAGGCACCATAACATTTCATATTACAATGAAGAAAGGCACACCAGAAAAAGCTAAAATTTGGGGAAAACTGAGTAAAGGCCAAGCCCTGGGGAAAATACTGAAGCTTTGCCCAAGTCTGTTGATGCTATCAGAAAATTACTTCATAAAACTTGACACTATAAATCCTCTGGAGCAAAGGAAAACATTCTTGGGTCAGTTTTTGTTGCCCAGGTGAAATAGTGCTTTAAATCTTAGGCAGTGTTCTCTGCAGTATCACCTCGTAGCGTAAAGGCAGTTGAGGTGAAGCTAAAGAAAAAGCTGGATTTTTCGGTTCTGAGAATCATCTCCAACTCTTTTGGATAATTTTGTATGAAGCACTGAATGGCCAAAAATACTTACTGTAAACTTTACAGTTCTCACAGAAAATTTGGCTGTCTTCATTGTGATTCATTTCAGATGGTGTGGTCTATTAATAAAATAATTTATTGAAATGCAGCACACAAGTTAAAATAAAGTGTGCCTGGAACAAAGTCTAAATATAGGCACTGGTATCAACCAAGGCTATGTTTTCTCTTTGGCATTCTCATTGAGTTTCTTGTGAGGAAAAAAATGTTGGTGTAAGACAACACAGTTACTGAATAGCTGAACAGCGGTATTCTAGAGGTGGCCAGAGCTGTCTCAGCACAGACTAGGTCAGCTGCATAACAACTCGATTTACATTAATGTGCTGACCACAAGAATGTTTGGTTTTGGGCAGAATTGGTGGTCTTAGTCAACTATGGATAAATATTCAACTAAATCTCATGAGGTCCCAATAAATCAATCCAAGTCTTTATTTAATGGTTAACGTGGGGTTTTTGTTGTTTGGTTGGGTTTTTCTCATTCTTTCCCCTTAGTTTACATACCTTAGCGTGAGTGTGTGCATCAGAAAGAAATATTCAGAAAGAAATAACTTAATAAAATGACAGGAAAGCAGCTGTATTCATTTACCATTTAGAGAGAGTGGTTGAAATGTCTACCTTAAAATTAGCAAGAAATGAAAATATTTGGTATGATTGGGTTCCCACCAAAAAAGTGCATGTGTGCGTGTGCTGGAGGATGCACAAAATGGACCTACAGAAGAGTTCTGCTGCTGAGCAGAGTATTTGGGGGGGGTGGAAATTCTAGTAATTGTTAACAGCACATCTGAAATATGACCCAAATGGTGATGGTGAACCTTGTTTGTGCATGAAATCTAGCAGTATAAGAAGGGACCAAAATCAGAAAGGAATAATGAAGTCTTAATTTTTCTACATAGTTTAGATAATTGTATTTTGATCCTTTGTTTTTGTGCACAGCTTGGACAGATAATGCTGATTTTTTTTTTCTTTGTTGTTGGCCTTGATTACACAGGCACAAAAATTTTGAGTTCTTTTTTTTTGGTCTTTTTTTTTGGTCTCATTTGTAATCTTTTTTTCGTTTTGTTTTTTAGGCTGTTGAAAATCTCTGTTCGTACAAAGTCTCTGCTACGCTGTACAAACAGCTGCGACAAGTCTGTGAAGATCATGTGAAAGCACAAATCCTTCAATTTAGAGAATATCCTTTTCTCGTGCACAGAAATGGTTAGAGTAATTATTTTTTAAAACAACACTTTGGCAACTACAGGTGTAATTTTTATAAAGTGTTAAAGAGGTTCTTTGTTGACCACTTACATATTTTCAAATCAGGCATAAGGAACTTTAGTCATCTGGGTGAATAATTTTTGTGTATAAGTAGCATACTAATAACAATTTGCTTATTTTAATAGGAATGCAAATTTTACACCCAATCTAGAAAATTTCAATAGCATTATGAGATTTAACAGCAGATATGGATTTTTATGGCAGATGAGTAGTGGAGATGCTTACAGTAGCAATAGTTAAAATCACCGCAGTAATTTTCAACAACAGTGTCTTCTGTAAAAGAATTCTCAAACATAAAGTACAGCTGTTTGAGCAACAATAACTACTGATTAGCAATGATGTGTCGTGGAGGCATTCAGCAAGCTCTTTAGGTGTCTCACATGTGCTTTGGGAGGTTCTTGGGAGAGAGCTCTAAGTTCAAGAGATCACTTGGCTGTCTTGGGATGCACAGTAACCTGAAGTTTTATGGTAAATTGTCAGGCTTTTCTTCTGACTGAACTGGTCACAGAAGTGACTGTAGATCTTCTCTGGACACCTGGGTGCAGCCAGCCTTGTTTTCTGAATCCCATTGTGCTTTGCATGCTGAGACTGCTTTATGTGATAGTTGTCTTTCGTGTAATAGCCTAGGGGTTGCACTTGCTCAGGCAGTAGGATAAATAGAGTCTACGTCCCCCTGGCTGTCCCTGTGTTCCTGGGGAGTGACATACTGAACAGATACTACAGTACTTTGGGTGCTAGTAGTGTTTTCCAGGTCTCTGTATGTATTTTATTAGCAGAAAATGATAGGTTAAGGTAGAAAGAAGCAAAGGACTGGGGCCCAGAAAGAACCTTCTTTCCAGGTGATCGCCTTAAATGTGCTTTGGATTGTGACACAGTTTCTCGGTTCACTGCATTCCCCAGGTAGGTGCCTACACTCAGAAAGAGAATTTTTTTCTTGCCCCCCTCAACCCCCTGATATCTGGCTAAGTCCCAAAATGGTTTTGTGTGGGTTTTGAGGTGGGGGTTTTTTTGAGACCCAGTTAAGGAGTCAGGCTTCTACATAACACGTAAGCATAGCTACATAAATCAGCACTGTGAATTCACCTCTTATATGGCAGTTGATTTTTTTAATTATGTTTACTTTGATGCATTTAAAATCACATCTAACTAAAAAGTACGTTATCCAGTACAGTAGTCTATTAAACGTAACTAATCTTTGAGGACCAAACCTTACAGTCTGCTTTAAAGCAGTGTACAGTTAAACATTTTTTGCATCCGTGCCTTTTCAGACTTCAGATGGTCTTCTGAAGAAATGTTTTAAAACTGGTGTTTTAAAACTTTGTGTTCTCCCGCCCTCTGACAAAGCTGGTGGTTTGGAGAGTTCAGAATGTTATATTTTACAGGTATACCACTTTATATCCCAAGGGCATGAGATCACATTAATCAGATTTGGCCAGAGGGGGTTGGTGATGATACTGTGCGGGAGAGGAAGGTAAAGCCACATTTGGATTTACTCATACCACACATGAGAATTCTGCTATTTGTAAATAACTGTTGGATCTGTGGTGTAATGAAGAAAACTCTATAGTTTACTTAAGGAGACCTGGAGATGTATATGAAAAGAGCGGTATTTGGATTTGTTGAGGATTATTTAGAACTGTAACTGCTTTTAAGAGATTAGGGTCACTCCTGTTGTGCACAGTGTGAACTCATTAAACAAACAAAATAAACCTTTCTTTCCCTCTCACCTCAGTTGGTGACAAGGTTGTTTTTGACACTGGTGAGACTTCTTGTTTAAATCTATATCAAAGTTATACAGTACAGCCACTAGATGGTATTACTGAAGAGCGGTGAGTGTTATTCCTTGAAAACATAGGGAGGCCTTTTGGAGAACTGCCAGCCCCTCTGCTGGGCAGAAGCTCTGCAATTAACGGTTTATCCCTGGGCAGTCCTAGTAACATCGGAATATCCATGGAGCAGCTTTGCTTAATGGCTGACAAAGATCATCTCCAGAATCTGGCCTCAAAAGATACAGGCAAGCTAGTTTTCCTTAATAGGTGCTGTACAGATTCTCTGGATAGCCTTTTATTTTTAAAGAAGATAAATAAATGCTGGCAAGATCATTGCAGACAAATGGTAAGTTGAATCTTTGTTCAGAATACATATCCTTGAGGTGTGAAATCTGGTAAAAAGGAATTTGTCATGGTTTTAACATCATGGACTGTGCTGCACCTCCTCCTCCAAGTTTCAGCATTGCTTTTCACTTTCCCCTTTGCTAGCTGGGGGTGGTTTTGTTGTTGAAAACTTATGTTCTGTTGTGTTAACTCTGACTTTCATAGGTTTCAGATGAAGTTGGGATGTCACTCAGAAATACATTGACACCTGTTTTCTATGGGTGAAAAGAAAAACTAACCAGGTTATGCTGAAATTGTTTGCAGTTTGTAATTTTAAGTAATAGGAGAATCCACAATCTTTGCTTTCAGACAGCTCCCAAAGCTGGGTTAATTTGTGACTCCCCCCTGCACCCCAGCCCCAAGGCCGAGATGATCATCCTGACTATAGGGCTAAGAAAGAGGAAAAGTAAAGAAATGAAACTCTCTTTTTCTGCCCTTCTTGTCCTGTACCTCCATGATGAATTATGTTACAGGAAAAAATCCTCTCTCAAAGATACTCCATGTGAATTGTCACTTTAAGAATGCTTCATTATAATTGTAAACCAGGATTTTATGATAAGTTTTCATTGCACTGTCGCTTAGCCTTGGCTACAGATGTCCCAAACAGTTTAATTTCTATTTTCATTTCTTTAATCCCTCCCATGTGGGGGATGGGCAGAGGTATGTGGTTTTTATCTGAAATAAGAATGGAAAGTGTTATGGAAACTATTCAAAACAAATTCAACAGTGTGATGAAAATAGAGTTGAAGTTTATTGCCTTGAAAATGTAATTAAACTAGACCTGTGTTTTTATAAAAAGGCTTTTGCTGTGAACACTGTTCACTTTAATTACCTTTGAGCGTTTTTTTTTTCCCCTCCTGAAAGCATCAACCTGTAGCAAGTGGCTTTCTTGCCTATGTGCTGAGTTAGCAATTGTAGTATTTAAGAAAAAAAATCAGTCTTGCTACTATTTTACTTTAATGTGCTTGGCCAGAAACTGTGTCTGCTTGAGAATTGCTTCAGAAGCAATGAACCTTTTAGGGGAGGAGTAGGTGGGCAGCTGAGGATAGAACTCTCTGTAGCTGGCCTGGGGGTGAGTTAGTTACTGGCATCCTGAGTTAAGTTATGCTAACCTGAAAACTGGGCAGCCTTTTTGTGAGCAAAGTTAAAAATGGATTTTGAATGTGAAAGAGTAAAAGCTAAAAAACACCTCCTCCCACTTTTTTAATTAATGAAAAAAAAGATAATATATTTTTATACCTTCTTTCCCCTGTTAGAATTAATGTATCTCTATTTTTCTCATGAATTTTGGCAGCTAACTTTTATTATGAAAAGATCCGTTGCATGGTTTATTACTGTCTCTGCTTAAAGCTTCTTTTTTAAAAAAAGCAAAAACCTCGGCAGCATGCTATTTCAGGGTGTTTGCTGAATGTCTTGAACAGTGCTGCTTGAACAGCTTATGTATCTCAGTAGGACAAAAACATATAGCAGGCTAATAAAACTATTTCGTTAATGTTTATGAATTTGAAAACTATCTTGGATGTACTTGGTAATACTGCTTAGTAATAGTATTAACATCAATAAATTAAATACCGATGGCTGTAAAAGTTGCCACAAAAGTTAAAAATACATGCATCAGCAATTAAGGTGCATGTCTATGTGATGTAGTTTTTCAGAAGTTGCTTTATAATTTAAAATGCCACATGTTGGTGAAGAGAAAAACATTTCCTTTACATGTTTTCAGATCATGATCAGAAGCATTTTCTTATTTTTGGATCGTACATATGTACTTCAAAATTCAATGCTTCCTTCTATATGGTAGGTATCCATGTAAGTATTCCTTGAATCTTTAGAGTTTGAACATGCTGTTATATTTGTAAAGGCTGAAAATTTTTCCCATTATATTTGATCCATGTAATAGGTCTTTAAAATTTTGAGTTAGTTATGGAAATACACATGTCGGCATATGCACATGTCATTTCCTTCTTCCCCAGGCATATTTGTTGTAAAGCGAGGGTAGAAGAAGAAAAAGATCTGTGAACATATGCCTAAAAGTCAAGGCATATATATATAGCTGTAGTTGTCACAGCCTGGGTGAGGCTGGCTGTGTGGGAAACCTCCTCGGGCTGCCGCCTCTGCACCTTAACCCTGGGCCAAGTGTTACTTTAGGTGCTTCTGGTTTTGGAAAATTCAACGCTCAACTTCTTGCTCTGTTTTTTTAAATAAGTCAGATACACTGACAAGGTGCAGATCATCTTTCCAGCGCTGGCCTCTTTAGAATTGAGACCTATGGCTCAGGGTGTTGAGATGAAAGCCAGCTCCCCTAGATGCTGCTGTACTTTCAGCACACTGTGGTCACAGCTTTGGGCATTTAGTTTTTCACCATCCCTCCTGAGGGGCGTTTTATATCATTACCTAAGCAAACAAACCCAGGCTTTGCTAAAAATTTCTGGTACCAGTACTCTGTCGAAAGCAAAAAAAGCTATGAAGTAAGAGCGCGCCTTTTCCCTGCCTGACTGGCTTGTGTGCTCTCAGGACTTCCTCAGGCTGCCTGAGGAACCTGGCATCCTTGCTTGTCCTGTGGGCGTCTTTCTTCCTGACCTCTGCAGTAGTTTTCCTCCAAGTCTTTGCGTTAGGCTTCCCTTTACTGAATGTTATTGAAGAGGTCTGTTCATACATTGTGTCTTTTTTTCTCATACGAGGAAAATTCCCTTTAATGAAATGCTGATGTATGTGAAGATGTTGGAGATAACAAGTTTTATCTAGTATTATTCAGTTTTCCTTGGCCAAGACAATATTTAGTAATTACCTTCTTTGTGGCATAGTGGGACCATTCCTTATCATCTTGGTGGGAAACAAGAACCTGATACAGGTGATCATAAGGTCCTAAACACATACAGGATTTATGCTTTCAAACAAAATTTATAAATTACGTGTAGATTGACTGATCCAGGGAATCTTATGTTAAGGTGTACATTCACATTTTCTATTATTTTTATTATAGTAATTTTCTTAATAGACATAACATTCTTTGTTTATTATGTGAATTACGTACAGGGTGGTCACAGTTCTCAGCTGAAGTGTGTGCATCTGGTAGCTTGTGGTCTGGTATTTTTATGGTAATTCTTGTTACTGTTTTCTTAGTGGGTAGCATCAAAGAAAGTATACACACCCTCAGCATATTCTCTGTAAAATATGTATATACTGTATATATTTTTCTCAAACTGAGATACAGACTTTTGAAAAGAATCAACAGTGTGATTATTAATTTTCAATATTCACACAGGGATATGGGGCTAGAGTTATTTAGAAATCATGTCATTAGTGACAAGCAAGTTCAAAACAAGACTATTGATGGAATCCTCCTGCTGATTGAACGAGAACGGAATGGTGAAGCTGTGGACAGAAGTTTGCTGCGGAGTTTGTTGAGCATGCTGTCTGATCTGCAGGTGAGTACAGCGAACTTTACTAGTAACAGCTACGTTTAGAAACAGAGTTTGGACATTTCTAATTTGTGTGTTGTGCAGAAGTAATTCTATTCTTCCAGTAAATGTGCTTCAAAATCTAACCATTAGACTGGTAATGTTGCCTTTTCTTTACCCAATGCACAATCTTTCATTCTCTGTAAATGAGACCTCTTTGCCTCTTTTTAAGTGACGTAGTGACCTACAGACTCTTAAATAATAGGTTTGCAAGTCTTTTAGTGCGTGTACTATTTTGTCTGTATTAATCACTGGTTTTGGAATCCTAGGCTGGTTAAATGTAGCAACCAAAAAAGATCACGTCTGTCCAGATCCTGGGTCTGTATCACAAAAACATCACTGCATTGGCAACTTCTTAGCAGAAATACCAAGGACAGAATGAGATGCAAAGTTAAGGCAAACATTTTCAAATAGATAAGGTTAATCTGTAACTTACTGGAACTTTCTATTAGCATAGATACTAAGTAACCAAATAGAATAAAAACGTTGGGCTTCTGACTGGTGCATGTTGTTCTCAGGTCAACATTGCAGCTATGTGTGATGTGCAGTAAAACTTAGGAGCTGTCTTTCATTGTTACAAACTGTTGAGGCTGCTCCGTTCCCAAGTGGTGTACAGTGCTACGAAGCTGGCTGAAGGTTTAAAAAAAGAGTTTGAAAAGGAAAACTGCCTAAGTCCTTTTTGGTCAGGCAGCTTACCTGCTTTTCTGCCTTTCATGTTATAGCTCCTGACTTTCATCCATAACTTTCTCTAGTGTACCAGAAAAAATTAATAAGTTGTTATTCAGTTCAAGAGAGAAGGCAAACTTCTGTCAATGATTTTTCAGATCACATAACCTGGAGGTGCGGATCTGATTTGTGTGCTTTTTCCCATTGTTGTTTGCCAGGTTTCTCTAACTGCGTCAGCTTTTTTCTAGGTTGAAAATGACTTTTCAACATTTATTACTTTTTAGCAAAGAAATCTGCTAACTAAATATAAACATTCCCTTTTATTGGATCCTTCTTACAGAATTGGTTTAAGTCTGCATTCTCCTTCATTGCCTTAAAAGTGTCGTTTTCTTTTTTCACTAGTGAAACTAGCCTAGTCTAATATGTTCTTTTATAATATCTGTCACTTCATTGAGATAGAGATGTACTCACAATCCTGTAATTATACACCAGGATCTCTACTTCTCCTGCTTTCAAAAGAAGTTAGCTTCTGGAGAAAGATTAATTAATTAAGCAAACCTTATATTTCATTTGAAAACAATTAATCTCCTACTCATGCCTGATTTTTAGGCAGTTATGCAATTGAGGCCCAGCTGCTGAAAGCTGATTCCTGCTTGCATAAATCCTGTTCTGTAGCTGCTTCCTATTGTAGAGCTTTACACGTTTTATGCAGAAAATAGTTCCATATACTGTTATGTTAATGTTTTTCCAGTTATCCTGAAGGAAAGGAAGGTAAGAAATGAAATCTGGCATTTGATTCTGTTGAACATGGAGCTGCTGTAAAGAGAAGGCTGAAACAATGAGTTCATGTCTACTTGTGATGCTGAATTAGTGAACTATTATGCTCTGAATGCTTATCAAGCCAGAGGTTTCATATTTAAGTTTACATTAAAAAAAAAATTAAGCTTTTAAAAGTCCTTAAGAGGAAAAAAAAAAGGTCAGAATTTAGTGAGTTTTACAGCTCTGCTGTATGTTTTGGAAGAAATATTTTCTTCTATTCTTCCACCACACTGCAGGAATCTTTCCTTTTTCTTTTCACTAACTGTCCCTCTGTTTACATGTTAATCCCTAGCTACCTTCTGCAGATTGTTTTAACTATTTTCTATGGCTGTCCTTTCTAACTTACCTCCTTTCTATACTGAACTGTCAATCATTATGCAGAAATTTTTCAATGTCTGTGATTGTTGTTGCTGCCCTTTTTCACACACTTTATTCCTTGACTGGAGAAAGAGAGTTCACATTATGTGGTATAATCCGTTTTTCTGGGCCACTGAGATAAACCTGGAAGATTTGAAGATGCATTACTGAGTATATTATTATTTTACTAATGGGAATGTTTCACTAGTTGGGAGTATTTTATTAAATTTTTTGCCACAAAAATATCAGTGGGAGCCTTGAGCTCAGGTGGATTGAATGCCATTGCTGTGCTGTGAGGTTGGGTACTGGTGTTGATCTGTGTGCTTTAAACAGAAACCTGTCAATTTAGATGATTTGAGTACTGATAATTGAAACATGCTATTCCTGCACTGGGAAGTCAGCTCTGATCTCAGTCTTTCTAAAACCAGGAGGCAAACAGAGAACTTCTGTGTTAATGTAATGTTGCTCTGACACGTCTCATAATTGTGTGCATTATTGAGATGTTACTTGCCCTCTATGACTGACAACAAAAATATGCTACCTTTACGGGCAGCTTAACATAAGTAAATTAATTTCTTGAGCAGGTTTACAAGGAATCATTTGAGCAGAGGTTTCTGGAAGAGACAAATTGCTTGTATGCTGCAGAAGGCCAAAGATTAATGCAAGAAAGAGAGGTAGGTGCATGCCGTAGATGATTGCTTTGATGTTAGTTTTATCTGCTATGGGATTACATGAGAACTTCTGGTAGTGCTGTGGTGTATTAATGTTCAATCCAATTTGCTGGTACCCAGGTACACATGTACACATTCAGGTGTTTTGATTGCGACCCCACAGTGTTGTGTCAAAGGGAAGAGCAGACTCCAGGTTGCCTTGGTGCCTGAAATACGTAACTAAGGGTGGAGAAACACAGTGACATTTTGTGTAAAGTCACACTACCAGAAAGTCATTTCCATGTAAAATTTAAAGGTGTGCCATCAATATTATTTTTGCCTAAGAGCTGTAAAATATCCACTGGCATCATTTTGCTATGTGGTTAATACCTAAGTAAACTGTTTACTTTTCTACTATTTTGTTGCATTTATTTTGCTGTTTTTTTTCTTTTTCTTATTAACTAAATAGACTTAAGACTTTTTTTTTTTCTGTCCTCTTGAGATAAAATTATGCTCTGCAGTGGACAGCCTGCAAATGTATTTATCTCTGAAAATGTATGTGTTTCTTGGTCGTCTAAAATACAGAAGACTACTTTTATTAATTCCATTTTAACATTGAGTCACTACAAACATTTTGAAAACGCCTGTTTACATTGCACTGAGGTGAATCCTTGCGTCTAATCCTACTCCATTCACCTCATTCCCTCGTGTTCCACTGGGACCTGAGGTGAAATGCTTTGACACAGATTTTGAGACCAAGAGTCTTACAGCTTTTATATACCTAGTGGAAAGCTGTGGGAAAACACAAAAGGAGTAAGGCCCTAACTTATACAGTACATACATATACATACACATATGCACATAACGCATACACATATAAGCATCTACATGCATAAAGTGTACATGCATGTGTATGTGCATACATGTAAGTATATGCACGTATGCATAACTGTTTTGATCATTTGAAGCCTAAGTTTCATCCCTGTGTTGTAATATGTGCTAAACGTTTTAACTCTCCATAGGGACAGATACTCCACTGGAGAAACTGCCATTGAAATAATAGAACTATATGGTTTACACAAACTGAAAATCTGCTTCATGATACTTTAAGGGCTAGCTTAGCTCAGAAGGGTTTTGAGAAACAATGAAATTAGTCTGCAGAATTCTCAGATTTCTGTTTTTTCTCTTCCTTTTTGTAAGGTACAGTTATAATACTTTTAATATAAAGTAACACTGATTAATAAAAGTATATATTATGTAGTACGTAACAATGTTCTGGTGGAATAGTCCTTTCTAATTCATATTCTCTTTAAATTCATAGTTTAAAATAACTGTCATGAAATAAGATTCTCTGCCTTTCATACCTTTGTAGTTGAACTTGGCATTCTCTTGTCTTGTTAGGTCCCAGAATATCTTCACCATGTTAATAAACGTTTGGAAGAAGAAGGAGACAGAGTAATAACATATTTAGACCACAGCACACAGTAAGTACAAATTTTGTCATTCTTAGTGTAAGTCAAGCATCCTTTATGAAACGGTGTGATTATCCATGGTTGTAGAGACACAGAGATTATTTTTGCATTATCTTAAAGATACTATCTTGTTGACAGCATTTGTGATACAGCTTGGTTTTTTAAGACTTTGTTTTTATCACAACCAATTTCCTTAAAATCAAAATATACTTTGAGTAAGAGAGGAGAAATTTGTCCAGAAAGATTTATCAGTGTATGCTGACGTTAACAAAACTTTACATAAGAACTCAAATTTGCATTATCAAACTAGCAGCTGATTTTAGCCATTCATGTACTGATAACAACATTAACCACAAATCCCTTGAGGGAAAGACAGACTCATTAGGCAAGAAAAGAAAATGTTAAATTATAGCATAGGGTAGAGGACATTAATACCACTCATGAGCAGTCCAGGATGTGAACTGAACTGTAGATCAGCTTTGGTGCAGCTGCTGCCAATGTATTGTGCAAGGTAGCTTGTCCTTTTTTCACTTAGATATTGAGTAATAACGTGTGTTTTGCTGGGGTAAGAATGTGCGTTCAGGAAGTACTACAGAGTCACTGACACACTATAAATCCATATATAGTTTGTCCTGCAGTAAGCTGTTGCTTTTGGTTTTTTTAATAAAGAACATAATAGCTGATAACATAACGTTTTATTTACTTTTTAGTTTTTCTGGATGACATATTGGCATTTCTTTGGGTGTTAAAAGGATAAATGAATAAAATTTATCTTTTTAACTGTTCTTCAGACACATTCTATATATATATATATACTCACACACATCCGTTGGGTGTCATGCTATATATTTGAACTTGAACCTTCTTCCTGTAAATGCTAATTGCAGGATCACTAGCTTTTTCTTGCAAAGTCACTCACATTAAAATATGTGGAACTATTTCTGTGTATAAAGTTAAAGCATACATATATTTATTTACTGTTTAAGTTAAAAAATAGGTTGATATCGTATTTTCAGTCTAGATATACATCAAGTCCTTGCTTTGAATCTCCTCCTTAGTTAAAGGCTTAGAAACCTACTTTTAGAAGGCTTTTCACTAATTTACTCTGTTTGCATTAAGAAACAACAGTTCTTAAAATCAGTGGCCTTGAATTGTCCTCAGGTCATACTGTCTCTCCAGGTGTGCACATAAAGAGCAGAAAGCATGTTAAATTTAGTTACTAGGTTTGATCTTGAGATGGAAATGATACTTCCAGGACAAAATGGTCATGGGAAACACCATTCAAATACCTCAAACCAGATTTATGCAACACATGGAGCATGTGGTGTTGCAGCCCATAGAGGGATTTATTCAGCCCATCAGTAAATGGCTCTTTCTGGACAGCTGACCAGAATAAGCATGTCTCCTGGTTGGTCAGTGGATGACTGAGATGGACGACTTTGAGGCGACACAGAAGGTACCTTCAGGCTCATTCATCAGCTAGCAGTCAAGATAAATACTCACTTTGTCTGCTTGTTAGGAAATAGTGCCCTGCCTCTCAGTCTCAAGCAGACGAATTGTCCTTACTTTCCCTGTAGGCAGAATAGGTATTCCAGGGCAAAAGATGGTATTTCATTCAACCTTGACTCCTTCTACGGTTAGAGACAGTCAGCAGCCATAGATAGCAGTAGCTGGAAATTTCAGGGAATATGGAAGTAACCATCAAAATGGCCATAGGTGTTAAGACCAAGGGTCGGTCTTAACTGGTATTTCATGTTTGCTTACAACCACTGAAGGGAAAGAATAGAGTAAGTATACGTGATGCCCTGACACTCTCCTAGTATCTGCCTGTTTTCAGCTTAGGATATTTGCTAAACCTGATGTCTGTTTGGATCTCTTTCAAATACTTGTACTGTCTCACTGGTATTCACATAAGCTTTTCCATCTGTGCCAGCGTTCCACCAGTGCACTAGCCACCACATGATAAATTGCCTCCTTTTGTTTAAGTCAGACTCCCAATACCATCATTGATGATCCTAGCTCTTGCATCGGACGGGCAAGTGATCAGTCAGTTCCCTTCCACCTTTTCCCTGCCTGTCAGTGCACTGTATCCCTGCTAAGTCATCTCTTTCTCGGAAAGAAGAGCACTAATACGTGCAGTTGTTTTTCTTGTAGCTGCTGCTGCATACTTTGGTCATCCGTGTTCCCTTCCCTGAACACTTCCAAATTCTAATTTAACCTTTTGACACTAAGGGACTAAAACTGTATTGTATGGAAGATCAGGCAAATCATTGGCGGGATGTTTCAGGAAAGGTGGTACTTTAGCAAAGGCAGGGACATAGAGTGAAGGGAACTTTTACTGCTATGTAAATGGCTTCCATCAATCTGAGTCGAGCACCTCTCTTCTAGAAAATCTAAATTAAGAGTCTGAGAACTAGTTTTATAAAATTTTGTTGTCTTTTATTGTTGTATGCTAGACAATGGAAGAAGTTTGTGTTGGAATTAGTTATCCCTTTGCACTTCAGGCATTTCTTTCTTCTTTTAGGCTATAAAGGATGGAAAGAAAAACTTGATGTTATTTCTCAGTCCTGTTTAAAGTGAATGTATCAAACAATTATTTTAGTAATAGTAAAAAGTAGGGAAAATTCAAGGACAAATTTAAAATGTTTGGCAAATTTGAGTCTTGTGGTTCTAGCTCAATTTATGATTATGTAGGTGTATAACACAATTAGATGAAAAGTTTGAGTTTTGAACATCACCAGCATGTATTAAGTTGTTTTGGAGTTCACACCCTTGGAGGTTTTTGTTTTGTTGTTTTGTTTGTTTGCTTGTTTGTTTCCAAGAAAATGTCAATTATACTCTTTTTCCAGAAATCCAGAAATGTTTTTGTATTGATTTTTGGTATCTAAGCTTCTCTCTTCTACTGTGTAAGAACTTGCTTTTTAGTATTCAAATCTGAATTTCTTTTTTAATTACATACATGTTTTATTGTTTTTTCTTATATCACGTGACATTTTTGTCTTAATTTGTAGCCTCTGTTTTAAGTAGAAAATTGTTGATTTTTTTTTTTTTTGTATTATAATGTAAGTTTTTTGCAAGTACGCTATGACAGGAGGCAATACTCTAATACTTCTAATATATTCTTCTTGCCTTGTTTAGGAAACCACTGATTGCTTGTGTGGAGAAACAGCTACTAGGAGAACACTTATCAGCTATTTTGCAAAAAGGTATTTTTTTTTTTAAATTAATGTAATTGCCGATAAGCAACAGATTCTCTTACTCTGCAATAACTATAGACTCCACAGATTTTATTTATGGAGGTATATTAGCCATGGAAGATACAGAGATACAGAAAACCAACCCTATAACTCTGTTATACCTACTGTGATAAGTAAATTGTATACGGGGAAACAAATATCTAAAATATAACTCCATATTTGTAAAGGTTGGTAAACCCCATAAATCTCCTTTGACTTGCTGTAGTGGGCTTAGCAATTAAACCTTTGGAATTGCTGATTTCCTACAATTATATAAACTTCCAAATTAGAACTGCAGTTACTGTTGTAGCTTCTTTTATGCGAAAATCGCATAGCTCAAGTGCAATAGGTTCACATATTCTTGTGACTGTATAGTTTGAGAATCATGAGTTATTGGAACTGACAACATTCCAAGGCAATGCACTTTCATATGCTTTTGTCTGTATTTTACCTTTTGTCTGGCAATTTCAGATACAAGCTGCTGTCTTCTTAGGAAGTCCTTATTCAGACATTAGTGTCTTCAAATCGCCATTTCTCAGTTCCTCTTAACTTTTAATCCTTCTCTTTTTCACTGAATTTTTGGGTTTGGTCAGTATTCCCTGATGTTTTAATACTTCAAACGATCTTTTTCTGTTCTTGCAGTAGCCATGTTTTAGGTTTTAGACCTTCTAGCAAATTGTTCTTACATCTTTGTCTCCTTTACTGCTGCAAAACAGATGTCCCTAGTAGTCTGGTATCTTCGAGCTCCATCATGTCCATGTTTGTTAATTCCTTTAGGTTCTTATACACACCCCTTTCACTTCTTTCTTTCTTCCCTTTTAAAGGGAGACATATGTTCACAGTTTTCTCTGAACTACTCTGGGAATAGGTTATTTCACTGTTTTCAATACACTTATAAAAATAAGCTTGGTCACTCCATCTTAGCTATTCTTAAGCTTATCATAAACAGAAGGTAGGAATAATTTTTTTTTTTTAATTGATATACATCAATTCAGTATTATTTTTAAGTAACTTTTCCAGTGACACATTTGTTTATCATTTGGCTTAACCAGAAAGCGTGTGGCCTTGTTTTAACCTGAACTTTTTCTTGGCTTATAACGTATATGTATAATCTATATAAATATGGAGAGATTTGTACGTTTTTCTAGTTACTGTGTTTTTGGGCTGTAGTATTGTTGGGTCAGCTCTTGCATTTTATGTCTGCACTTAAAAAAAAAAAAGTAACATCACTTGACTTGCATAACTTTCTGCATTCATTTGATCCAGGGCACAAGGCCTGTTGTAATTCAGTTATAACATCCTAGTATTCCATGCTAGTAGAAGAAGATACTGCCTTTTGTAAGTTTTGTTCCTTAGGAGAAGGCATGTGATGTAGTCAGTTTGATGTGGGGGGGAGGGGAAGCTTACAAATGCAGGGTATGTATAAGAAACCTTTTTCTTGTATTATTACAACTGCCGTTGACTAGATATTGGTGGTGTTTTTTCACTGTGAGTATAATAAAATTTTCCAAGGCTGTGGCAATGCTTTATGGAAGTTGTGTGAAGCCTTGTGTCAGAGGATTTTCCTGTATGTCTATTTTCAGTTATTAAGTACGTGACAAAATACTTATTTCAATCACGCAGTTTATATGCCAGAGGAAGAAGGAAGGTTGAACGTTATCATCTAGTTTATAACAAAGCAGTTAGTGTATTGGTGTATTTAAATGAACTGAAAGTGGTGCTTGGATGTGATGGAATGGGCATTTCTTAATTCCCTGTTCAATGCTGAAAGAACATCAGTCACATGTATTCAAGACTTTGTAATCTGTCTTCCTATATACTTTTATAGTATGCTCATTCTTCTGGTATCTCGATGTCAGCAAAAGTTTACCTGACATCATTCTTGAACATTGCTTGCCTTTCTGAACATGTAAGTGTTCAGAAACAGACAGTGAAAGTATTTTTAAGATGAAGAGTATAGCAGAAAATGGGATAATTTGGTAGTGATTGAAAATCCTTTAGAATCAAATACCATTTTAAAATTGGAATTAATTAAGTATATTTTGTGAAGCAGGACAGTTGTACAATGTCAGCTACACTGATGATGTGAATTGTCAACCTGTGTAAAAACAAGCTTTCTGAATTTAAAAAAAATGCCATTGAGTCTTTGATGCTACCCTCCCTTATTACGAAAGCCTCTGTCACCAACACCAGACAATGTATCTTTGATTACACTGGGACTACATTATAGTCTCAAATATAAAAGTATGTATGTAGTTGTTATGCTTCATGTTTTGCCTTGAGCTTCGCTTCTCCATTCATTAGTCCCAGTCCCAGTCTCATGCAGGGTGAATCGATAAAGGCAAAAGTTGCTTGGAAGGAATTTGTAGCCTTGTGTTATTCCATCGGTATCAGCGTGTACAATTCATAGCACATTCTTAATATAAAAACATGGCTCACCACGCTCCATAGAAAAAAATCTATTTATCTTTACTTTAAATTTGGGGCTGTTTACTTAGCTTACTCTTTTCTGACAATCTTTAGAGGCTCTATGAGATCTTTTGATAAAACTGTGCCCTTCCAATCAAGCACTGTTCGTAAATGTTCTGCAAAAGTCTTACAGTCAACACCTTGTTGGGAAAGTACTTCAGTTGAAATAGTTTTAAAATATTATACCATAACTCATTTCAGTCAGTTTAAAGATGGGGACATGTTAACCCTGAGCTTATCACTTTGCTTTCAGAAATTTAGTCTTAAAAAGTTCATACTTTTTAAGCATGCTGGAGGGTCTTTTCTTTTGATGTATTTCATAGAGATTTTTCCAACATATTTCTAACTGTATTTATTCAACTGTATTCAAATTCTCTCTTTCTTCAATTTTATTTTTTCAGGACTTGATAACCTGCTTGATGAAAATAGAATATCAGATTTGACCCAGATGTACCAGCTGTTCAGCCGGGTAAAAGGTGGGCAGCAGATCCTTTTGCAACACTGGAGTGAATACATCAAGGTATTTCAAAGATCTCTTACTAATGTAAAAAATTATGCTGTTATCATATATTTCTTCTATCAAAACCAAGAATAATATGTAGGTGTATGCATCAAAATCCTGTTTTAAGCAAATATGGGGAGGCATGTCAGTGTTTCCCCCCCCCATTAACAGTCACACAATGAGAAACAGCAACACCTAAGTTTTGGTTTTAAATTTCTTCTTGGAAATTGCTTTCCTTATAGGTTTCAACATTATACAAGAAGGTATTTTGTTTTGATTTGCTTTTAAATAGAGCCACATGCACATGTGTTTAGATTATGCTGGTTTGTACTACGTGTTGTGTTTTGCTGCAAATACACTCAACTGTTTACATGTCTGCAAAATCAGTAGAACATCAGAATGTAGCTATTCTACTGCAGGTTAGCAGGGCTGGGTGTAACCAGCCTACAGCAATGCTGATGAATGTTTAACCCATTTTGAATGGAATACTGCTCCTGAAAATAATCCATCATCAAAGTCCTATTTAGATGCTTCAGGTTTGTTTTGCAAGGCATAATATGCATGTGGTACGCTGCCCCAGAGAACTGGCACTCTGGTGCTCTTCAAGGTTAAAGCAGCAAAGCTTGACAGAAGGTATTTCTCTCTAGAGCTGATAATTCCCAATGTGGTAGTTCTCCCCTGAACCACCCCTGTGTTCATCAACCTTGAGGACTAAGTGCACAACATTGGTTCGTTTCAGAGGTGCATTTCCTGCACACCCGTGTCTGGAGCTCTGCATGGCACACCGGTGCGCAGCCCACATGAGTAGGACATAGTCTCCACTCCACCCCCAGAGCCAAGGTGGAGTTTGCTCTGCAGGGTGTCGTCCAGTGTCCCCATGTGCAGCCTGTGGATCCACAGGCAGCTAGGCCAATTGAATAGCTTGCTGTGGCGGAGAAGGAATAATCTTTCATCTTCCTTGCTCCTAGATCACGATCCTGACTTAACCCTCGCATTGCCTGCCACTCCATAGACTCTTTTGTGATCTGTTTAACACAGTACCTGGGCAAGGTCAGTTTTATGCCGGGTTTAGTGAGCTAAAGAGGCTCACAGAAAAGTCCTGGTGCTGGCCCAAGGAAAGAAGCGGGAGTTCAGGACAGGTAGGAAAATAAGGGAGGGAGGACCAGAACCTCACCTTTCACAGCAGTGAGTTGTCAAATTGGCTTATCATACCTTAAGTATCACAGAACCAGACCTTGTATGGCTTTGTTTATAATAATTTTTTTTACAAACTCAAAAAACTAGAAACGATTTTCTGTAGTGTTGGTAAATCTCCTTTCAAACATTCTGTATGACAGAGTGCATTAAAATGAGGCTTCAAGAACTTTTATCTTGTGAGCCAGCGTAAGAAAAAGCGCAGACAGCGTGCCGAGTTACTGGGGTGAAGGTCTGTGCTCTACTGTAGTCACCTTTTTATGATTTCAGAGGTGCCACTTTGCTTTCTATATCTCAATTTGCCATTTGTAGAATGGGGAAATGCCCTGCAATTCATGAACGTAACTGATAGAGACTGTGAGATGTCCAAATGCTGTTAATGAAGGGGAAATTGTGCTAAGTGTAAGATATGATGGACTAGATGATCTTCAGAGGTTCCTTCCAACCCAAACCATTCTGTGATAGACATGTTGAATCTAAGGACCTCGGGCAGCCTTGTGTTTGTCTTGCTTCACTCTGAAATGTTACTTGAGAAGGATCACAGTGGATAATTAGATATTGAAGTGGAAGTTCTGAGGTTTGGGAGGGATTTCCCTATCTCTCTTTGACTGTTGCTGTGGCTAACATACTTTAGGTAGTGAAAATACACCAGTTGAATATTATCCTGCTGTTACTGTGCAGATGTTTCTCTTTCTCACCTTGGAAAACTGGTCATTCTGTCTAGGGCACTGATCAGTGTTACTAAGCAATTGTAAATTGTCCGATAGGTTAAAATCCTCCCTTACAGGATATTTTGGTTCACTAGACAAATGGTATCGTGTCTCTGACTTTAAGATAATAGGTGAAGGAACAAGAAAAGCAAGTCAAGTCTGTGGCTGCTTCTTGCAAATGGGAAAGTTTCGTTTTACTGCAAGTCAGCTAGTTTTTTTTTCTTTTAAGCCCTTGCTGAAAGAGAAATCTTGTAGTGATGAGCAGCAGTTGAATTTTTACCACCTGTTCCATCAATAGAGCTCTTCAGTGGATTTAAGGAAGAGAGTGCAAATTTTTCTATTACACTTGACATTTCTGAGACAGTATCCATATAATCTCTTTTACATGAATCATGTAGTACTATATCTAACTGTAAACTTGCACATCATACAATCATGTCTACTGTGTATTTTTTTTTTAGCTTTTGTCTTAAATGTATATAATCTTTAAATCAAACACTAATGTTTGAAATCCATTAATGTGTGTCTGGGTTTTTATTTTAAATTTCAATGCATCTCATTTTTTGAAAACTTGAAGTCACATAAGTAGCCCTGTAAAAAAAAAAAAAATTATTCTTTCTAATGATAAGTTTTATAAGGGTAAATGTGTCTGTTGGGGGAGATAGGTAGCACTCTAAAGTATTTTATTATCAAAAGTGTTTGTTTTACAGAACTTTGGGACAACAATAGTGGTTAATCCTGAAAAAGACAAGGATATGGTGCAAGAGCTACTAGATTTTAAGGATAAAGTGGACCATATCATAGAAGTGTGCTTTCAGAAAAATGAAAAATTTATAAACTTGATGAAGGAGTCCTTTGAAACATTTATCAACAAGAGACCAAATAAGCCTGCAGAATTGATAGGTACACAAATATTTTTCTGTAAAATATTTCAAAAATCTATAGAGAGCATGATAAGATAACGCTGCTGAGTGTGCTAGTGCAATAGTGATGCAGTACGCATTCTGCTTTAGGAGGCTCGTTTTTGGGATACGAGGCAAAAGTGAACCTGGGAGCATTGCTGGATCAAAAAGCTTGGGTGTGCTGTTAGGTGTGTGCGTGGCGTCCTGACAGAGCATGCCAACTTCTGCTGTCCCTGTGCTCTGCTTCCTGCACGGTGCCTGGTTCTAACAACTGGTCAGAGAGCATAATGCTAATGCTACGAGTGGAGTAACTGGTTAGGGGGAAGAGTGGCTGTGGCCAAAAAAAGGGAACTGTTTTTATTTGTGGTAGTAGAGGAATTCTTTGGATGTTACAGATATCTCAGAAAGGAGTAATTACAGTCCATCTGCCTTGAAGGCTGTAGTTGGGAGAACAATTTTAAAGCCTTCAGATTCAAGGAGCTTTGAAGGCTCAGAGCACAGAGGGGAAAAAATGTCATTAGCTTGAAGGGGGAACTAGTGCTTATTAAGAGGAGAAATAACAAAAACATCTTAAATACTGTTGCTGGGTTTATTCCTGGTCTGGCAAAAGCTGTTCTGACTCTGTTTTGCCTGCAGCCACTGGAGCTGTGGCATTTTACACCAGGAGAGGATCCCACTCCTAGGTGGTTGTTTGGGGTTTTTTTAAGTCTGTAAGTTCTTTTGCCTTCATTCAACTTGTTTTGTGGCTTCCTTCTAAAACTAACTTTATATAGGACAAGTTGCACAACCTAGTTATAGAGGTTAAAGCCATGATACGGGCTGGTGTCATTTGTGGATTGTGGTGTTTCAGCTACTGTAAGGGTTTTCTTCTTACGCAGAAGGTTGTATAAGGATACTAATGTTGCTTAATAAATACTTAGATAAACTAATGCCTTAACCTTATCTCTGGCATTCTGAAGCTACTAACTTGAAAGCATTGCTTCCATTTAAATTTTGGTATACTGCTAACAAGGAGCATGAGGGACATGGTAAAGGTCTACAAAAATATAGTCCTCTGTGTTGTTTGTTTCTGTTTCTCATAAAATACATTCATATGCATTGTACACTTCCAAAACATTGTCTTTCAACAAGTAATGTGCTTGCTATGGCTATAACGCAAAATGTGAGAACTTTTAATGCATTAATTATAATAATTTTATGTGTTTGGTTTTTTTTTCTTGGATGGTTCCTTTTTGTGATATTTTTGCATTATGGCATTAGTATAGTAGGGCTTTGTCATTCCACTGAACACAGGGATGGGAAACAGAAAATAGAAATTTTAGCACTTATCCTATATTTTAATGTATAGTAATATTTCAAGTGGGAGGTGCTTAAGTTGGCGGTTTTAGAATGCTTTTTTTCAGCTGTTAAACTGTTTTATTTGTTTGTAGCAAAATATGTGGATTCCAAGTTAAGAGCTGGTAATAAAGAAGCAACAGATGAAGAGCTGGAAAGAATCCTTGACAAAATCATGATCATATTTAGATTCATTCATGGTAAGAAATATCTGTTGACAGTTGATGTAATTAAAAATGTTTTCCTTGCTACTGGCAGAACTGTATTCCTCTGAATGTAAGAGATCTTTTTTAGCACGAGTTTCTGCTAGACTTGGTCTTAAATTCAGGTTGCCTTACATCTGAAGGAGCACAATAAATACAGCAGGGAGGACAAACTTGTTCTGTGGAGACTGGCAAATTACAGGCCTTGTACAGTCTGAGTGGAGACATAAGAGTTAGAGATGTTGGTGGAAGGGTTTTTTTTCCACATAAATTAATAGTATCTGTTACCACAACCTCTCCTCTGACAACAGAGAACAGAAAGGTTAGTTCAGATTTTCTCTTCCTTGCCCACCTCAGTGTGCTGTAGTTGCAAAGTACTTGAAAACCCAGCAACTAATGACTTGTCTTTTCTCATTGTGGCTGAGAATGAACACAGAGGAGGGCTCAGAATGATGGGATAAAATGTTATTGCTGTGTTTCACTGCCTTTGAAATGCACTTCCCTTATGTGTGCACTCCCTATCTGAGTGAAACCCTTGAACGTGTTAGGAGAATTTTTTTTTGCTAGGTTGGTTATCAGAAAAAAAATATGTGGTTGAGCCCAATAGAGATGCATGGTCACTGTTTTGAGGGAAGTGGGATGAGTATCCTGGGCGGCAGTGGAATAAGCAGGAACTACCCAATTCTGTATTAATTTGTTCTGAGATCTGTGGTGTTCTTTCCTCATAAAATCCAAAACAAGTACAGTACAACTGCAAAGCAGACAAGAAATCGGTTATAAAGTAATATAATTTGCATCATGATTTTTGTCAAATGCAAAGGGCATTGTATGGAGATGGTGAATGAAAACAGTATCACTGGCAACTTGTCGTCCTGAGAGATTAATTTCTGTTAATCTGAAACTTTGGCCAACTCCTTTTCTCTAGTACTGAGCTAACAGTGTAAATTTATTTTGAGCTATCTAGTGCGTAGAGTCCTTTTAAGAGCAGATGATAATTAGTAGTTAGTTTCTGGGCGTTGGACTTTTTGATAGTATCTTGATGCTGCTTCGTGAAACAGCACTTTACCAGAGGGCAGGATGGAGACGGAAGAGGAGTGTCAGAGGAATCGCTACACTGGAAGGTATTCGCAAGGAATTAGGAGGAGCTACTGTAGGCAGCACAAATAGTGCCTTGAGTTACAGTGAATTTCTTCCTCTTAAAAGTGAAACAACTTGCTGATATCTTTGCACTATCAATAGAAAAGATTTGCGGAAGCTCTGGTTTAAGGTGTGAAAGTTTGTGGTTGCCTGTATGATTTCTTTGTTTCAAAAGGCTATTGGCAAACGAAGTGAGAAGACTTCTGTCAATTTTTCTTCGCCTTAGGCTTTTAAAGGCTATTTCTTTAATACATAGGACCCCTTTTTATTTTCTTTTTTAAATTTTAATAAATCAGACCACTGGAGGGAGAAAGTTCTTCTGGACCCCAGAATAATTTCATATGATTTGCAGCGGATCCAATGGGAAATACAAGGCAGCCCATCTTCCTAGGGAAGAAAAAAGAAAGAAAGGAAAGTAAAAATTTTGCAAAATATGTTAAGAAAATAATTAAAATATAAAAAGAACAAGTTGTCTACATGTTTTTCTTCACTGTTGCTCAGTGAATGTTGTTTTGCTGATCTACACATTGTGAGAAAGGCTTGTGTCACAAACCTGAAGTGCAATGATGCAAATAGAATGTATGATTTCAGTTGTACTTTATTTTTGTTTCAATTTCCATACAGGTAAAGATGTGTTTGAGGCATTTTATAAGAAAGACTTGGCCAAAAGACTTCTGGTTGGAAAAAGTGCATCAGTAGACGCTGAGAAGTCCATGTTGTCAAAGCTTAAACATGGTAGGTGTCTTCAGATGTGTTACATTTTTATTACTTTTTGGCATGTAAATTGGAATCCTTATTTTCCCATGCTTTAAGAAGTGACAAGCCAGATATTAAGTAATAGCTGAGCATATCACAACTTTCATTGTGCTCAGTGAAAACCATTGGGCTGACCTCTTAGATGTGTGACTGGTTCATTTAATGTACCTACAGAGGAGCAAAACCCTTAAAACATGTACCTAGTTGTGGGTGCTCCGGACCCTGGCAAATCTGGCTCAATGTCTCAGGTTAAACCTCTATTGCTTGTTCCGTGCTTCTTTGTAATCGTGGGATCTTTGCTTTAATTCGTGTGACAGAATGTGGCGCTGCTTTTACCAGCAAACTGGAGGGCATGTTCAAGGACATGGAACTGTCAAAAGATGTCATGGTTCAATTTAAGCAGGTACATTTAGCTTCTGTTTGTGTGCTAAATTTTCACTAGCGATGGGAAGCACTTAATAGTGTTATACCTTGGATTAAGCTAAAATAAAATGAAACAGCTTTTGAGCAGGTCCCAATCATAGTAACAGAGTCTGTCTATAGTTCTATTAATAAAACAGAATTTATTTATTGTATAACTTTTCAGAGATAATCTTATTTTACAGTTTTATTTGATTCCTTTTTAAGTAAATTACAGTCTAAATACCACATAGTAATTTAGTTGTCTGACATCCTTTAAAGTCCTTACTGTAAACTGTTGCTGTTCTGATGAACTCCTTGTGAATGACCCACACCAGAGAAACTCCCTGAAGGTTGTTAAGTGCTCAGAAACCATGCATGTCTCAGCTCCAAAGCTTCCAACCTGTTGGTAACCGAGGGAATGCTTGGAGGAAATACCGTATATGCTTACCCTGCTGTTGCACTTCTCCCTAAGTACCTGTTTTGGGGCCTTATTGAAGACAGGATACTGGGGTAGAGATCTGACCCAGGACACCTGCTCCTGTAATAAAATACTGTAGTGACTTTTCTGACCCAGACTTTGCAGCCTGGTTTGGCTGGCTCAAAGTGTAAGAAAATGTGTTGTTTAACAGACATGTGGAAGTCCCAGGGGACTCTTTCGATCTTACAGTTCTTGCCCCGGCTTCTGATCAAAACCTTTTCTTTTGCTTTATTTGTGTGTGATTGAAGTTCCTTTGACCTTAATACCCTGTAAAGACAGTGGTCTGGGATACTTCAAGGCATGTTGTATTTTTCTTTTTACTTCCAACCACTTGTCATATTTTGACATTGGGGATGGGAGCAATAAATACTCAAGAAATTCAAAATCTTGGTGGAGCATGTCTAAACTAGGATGTGGCCTGTAGAAATTTTTCGTTATTCTACCAACTTTAAATTTCTTATTTAAGTATTTTTTCTAATTTAACATGTAAACAGTATACTTGAATGATTTTTTTTGTCTTTTGTGTTTTAGTATATGCAGAACCAAAGTGACCCAGGAAATATAGACCTGACAGTAAATATATTAACTATGGGGTATTGGCCAACTTATACACCTATGGAAGTCCACTTGAATTCAGAGGTTAGTGTTTGAATTCTCCTTCTAAATGTGCTTTATAGAATGGAATCATAGTCACTATCATAGGGTGAAGTAATGTCTTCATTTAATGTTTTTTCTGCGAGACATTTCAGAGGTTGATCTCATTTTAAAGATTCCAAAATTGCAAAAAATGAAATGTAGTAGATAAAATCCACTTTTTTGTAGTGATTGTTTAGTATAATATGTTTTTTCACCTTAATAATAATAATACTAATCTAAAATTAGTATTAAAATAAAATCAGTGTCCTATTTAACTTTGCAGTGAAGCAGTTAAAAGTTTAAAACTGAACAGTTCACCTTAATTTAGTCAATCTTTAACTACATCGGTTAGGCATTTTGATCTAGCCAATAGTTATGTTACTGCACGTTGTTTTTTTCTGTAAGATCCTTCTTCCATTCCCTGCACTGTGTCTCACAAAACTAGTCCCTCCATTTAAATGGCATTTGCCTGAAAAAAGATTTATTCCAAGTGAAGAGATTTTTGCAAAGCTCCTATCAGTAGCGATTTAAGTTGAAATATGTATTTGGAGTCTGATTTCCTGCAATACCTTGCTTGATCTGAAGTGTGGGAAGCGTTTCAGAGGCCAAAGGTGGTAGCAAGGTCCCCATTCAGTTCAGAAGATGTGGAAGCTTTTGTGCTTTTGCTCCTGTGGCATCTTTTCCTCAGTAGCAGACTACTTCGGAAGGATCCAACCTGAGCAACATGTCATGAAAGTGGAGAGTTAAAAACCTCTTACTTGGAAATAAGAGGGTATAAAGTACTGGAATCAGACTTGAATCTGTATAGGACAAACTAAAGGAAAAACTTTGGAGCAGATGGTAATAGTCAGTGTATAGGTGGGAGTTGTATGCTTTTTGTCCTGTGGTTTCTTGGTCAGATTCAAAGTCCAAGACAAAACCAGTATTTATTTTTGAAGTTTAAAACCCTTTACTGGGGGGTTATTTTACTTTTATTTAAAGCAAGCAAACAAAACAAAAAAAAGGGGGGGAGGAAATTAAAAGTTATACTTGAATTGAGGCTTTCTTTTGTGCATAATAGTACCAGTGTACTTAAGCAAAAGTTTGCTCTTTGGATTTACGTTTTCACACAAAAACACTTATTATGAAACATTGGTGAGGAGGACCGAAGAAATTACATGTGTGAAATCATCTGGCAACACTGCACTGGTCTAACACTAATAAACTTTTTCTCTCTTTGCTTTACAGATGATAAAGCTTCAAGAGGTATTTAAAACCTTTTACCTGGGAAAACACAGTGGTCGAAAGCTTCAGTGGCAGACCACTTTAGGGCATGCTGTCCTAAAGGCAGAATTTAAGGAAGTAAGTTTGTTTGTTTAATGCCCAGTGTGTTGGGATAAAATTTAAGTCAATTATTTGGAATCTAGTCATGTATTTTTTATAAAGGCAGTACCATTTTTGTGGAGAAACAATCACAATTCAATACTGTTATTTTGTATCAAAAGTAGGCTTTTTATAATTAAACTAAAATACTACCTAGCTAACAGAAGACAACAATATGATGCCTTTTGGTAACATTTGTGTTTGTTTGATAGGAATTGTTGCTCATTCAAACAAAGAAAATTGTAATAAAGCAGGAAATTATTGAAAGGAAAAAAAAAGCAGCACCTTTTTATTTTTAATACGGAATTGTTTTTATCATGGAAATGCTGGTGACACTTTTAGAATGCTTTGCTGATGCAAAAAGAGTCTGAAGGGTGTTAGTGATGTAACGACTGTGGTTAAAATTTAAATGCTTGTTTAATTATTTAAGTCTTAAATAACCACATTGTTTCTTAATGTGGTTTTGTTTTGTCTCATGGAATATCTTGCTAATAATGCAGCTTAATTGAGCCAGACCAAAGACCCCAACAAAATAAAAATTTAATTCTTTTACTACCTCATCGTGAATATGAAACTTAGAGGTTTAGGCATTACATAACAGTAAGATGGATAAGTTTGTAGTTGTTGATTGGCAGAATTGTTTACAGCTGTCTGAAGAGTTGGAGTTATTTATTTCCTTTTCATTGCCTGTTTGTACAAACATTCTGCTACTGATAATACTGTCACTGTATGATAGTAAACCAGAATTATCTTTTGCTTCTTTCATATTTGTTCCAATGCCAAGAATTCTTTTGTATTAGTTTGCTCATCTCTATAAAAAGAAACTTAGGTGAAGTATGAAAAGATTTGTTATTGATGGCGCCAAAGCCAGAATTTAATATATTGTAATGAAAATGAAGTAAATGATGTGAAGTAAATACAACCCCATTCTAATGAGCTTCTGCTGTGTGCTGCATTGCTACTGTTAGAGGAGCAAAAAAAGAGGATTTAAAAATATCCTGTTTCCTTGATACTGCATTCAGCCAGATTCTTCTGTGCGCTAGGCATTCTAAAATGCACATCTCTTCTTTTAGAAGCAGAAAAAAGAACGTATAGCTTCTGTAACTTGTCAGATTTGCAGGATACAATTCTAATTATTTGATATTTCTTTTTTAGGGAAAGAAAGAATTTCAAGTTTCGCTCTTTCAAACATTAGTGTTGCTTATGTTTAATGAAGGAGATGAATTCAGTTTTGAAGAAATTAAAATGGCCACTGGTGTAGGTAGGAAGAATACTTTTTGATTCTTAAATTTATTCATCAAGTGATTGCTAATTATAATTCGGTTTGTAAAGCCCGGATTTTAAGAAATTTGCCACAATCCTTAGGACAAACTCTATGAGCCAATAGTATATAGACGCCGAAAGAGATGAGGAAAACACGCTGCTGATACTTCTTAGTGTAGCTAAAAGCGATGCTTCACAAAATTAATAGTAAGAGCTGTGTAGCATATGGTGCTATGAACAACCTATTAGATTTACAAAATGTGTCATTGCAGTTCTTAAAATTCAAGTGGTGATAGACTGTTGTGTGTACAGATTATTTTTCCATTACAGTTTCAGATACTCTATTTTGAAAACAATCTGTTGTAGAATGTTGTCATTTTGGGGTGATTCCAGAGAGTCTTTTCAGTTGAACTGTTCTGAGAACTTGCTCACCTGTTTTCCATTACTGTTGCTGGAGTGCCCCATTTACCATAGGTCTGATTTGTTAGGAAGAGCAGTGTCCTGTAGGGTGCATACCTTGTAGCTGTCTCCCTCTTCACTTGAAACCTGAAGGCAGAAAGGACGAAGCAAACTGAGGAAAAGTATAGTTTTCTTTTTAACCATGTGCAGTATCTACCTTCTGTGTTCTTATGCTCTTGGGTGATTTCTTTTGAATTTTTACACTTCCTTGAAATAGTTGCAGCCACTGGCATTAAAAAGGATAGTGGTATCATTTCTTTACTCTCTGGAACTTCTGCGTTAACCAGCACGTCATACCCAGTAGCCCTTCACATATTTAATCTTAAGATCAACCCAATACAGCAACTGCTGAAAAAGTATTTGTGTATAAACATGCACAAGTACTAAAATATTATAAATATATTTACTAAAGTACTGTAAAATGGGCATATCAAGAACCCCTGTGGCAGAATGATGCGTTGCAAAAGACAGTGCAGCCCGATTGCTCCAGCTTCTCAGCCTCAAAGCTTCAGGTTGCTTAGTCATCCACTCTATTAATGCTAAGGGAGCTGAAGAAAACTCATGCCAGTGTGAATGATAAGCATCAGAATGGTCCAGAGAGGCTCATTAGATCAGAGTACAATGGTTACAGAACAAACATAAGTTCATGCAAGCCTGATCCAGATGCTGCTTTCTCATCTTGTTATGGCTGTACCTCGGAGCTGGCATTCTGACTGCCTGACAGCAACAGATAATATCTGCTGCACGGAAATTCATTCCATTATAGCACGATAGAAAGGATTTCAGTAGAATGTTTTTAAGGCAGCTGGATAGAACTGATTGATAGTTGGGAGCTATCTATATTATGTTACGTCATTGCACTGAGTGCAACGTCTGTGTTTCTCTCCCCTATGGGGAAATAGTGCAGGAACGCAGGTAGTAAGGACAGTTCATGGTCTATGGGGTTCTGTGGGGCCAGGATGGATAACAAATTCTGTCTTCCCAGGCTCTACCGACATGAGGCGCTTGGAGCTGCTTTACAGAGGTTCCATTCCCACGTAGCAGTCTCCCTGCTTCTAAAGGAGAGAAAACTCTTGTGGCCTGAAATTATCTTGGAAATAGGTCCCACACTGTGCCCTTCCTGCCTCCTGCTATGGATGATCCTTTCACTCAGCAGTACCCTGCTGAAGGCTGGTATCCTGGCTAGTTGGAAAGGAACAGAGATTCAGTTATTAGAAAAAGTAGCTGAATTTGTGATGCAGCTGCTTGGTGAATTGACTGCTAAGGGCAGAGGTGCTGACAGCCAGGTTCTCAGAGAGAGCGACCTGGATGAACCAGAGGTCCTAGCTCATGGATACAAATAATAGTGGACATGGTAGAAATCCTGGAGGGCAAAACTTGGCCGTTAGGGTTGCCATAGAAACTGTTTCTAAATGTTCTAAACACCATGTGCAGGGATAGACAGACAAGGAGAATTCCAGTGTATGCTTGAAAAATGATGTATGGAAGAGGGTCTAGATTTATTAGGAAGTAGGAAAGCCTTTGAAATAGAGGGAGCCTGGACAAGATGGATGGGCTCCATCTAAATTCAAAGGGAGAGAAGTTGCTGGAACACTAAAATGTTTTAGAAAGTCTGTCAGGTTTGTCAGACTTCTCCCTCCACCATCTAAAAATAATACAGTAGATCCAAGAAGAGTTCAGAGAATGGGAATAACGATGGGAGACGTGGGACAGTTCTTTATGAAGACAGCTAAGTGTGCTAGGACTAAACTAAATAGACCAAAAGGTAAACAGAAATCAGTGAGTAGGGATTTGTTTTCTTACTCAAAAAAACGCTAGAGGGCATAAAATTAAATGAGCACATGGTGAAAACTAAACAGCTTGTTGTAAAAGCTGGAAGTTTAGAGAAGTCAGGGAGACAGGTTCAGGGAAGAGCAAAACACTGAAGGTTTCTCAATGCATAGAAACCACTTCTGGCTAAGGAAGTCCCTGAGCCCTGAATTATTGGAGATTTAAAGAGCAGTAGGATGAGGAGAGGAGGAAGAGCAAGGAAATGTAGAGCTAATATATAGCTTTGTTCTTATGTTGCCCTATGCTCACCTCCTCATGGCCACTGCCAGAGACAGGATGCTCAGGTAGATGGACCTGCTGGCCCAGGGTGCCTGTTCTTCAGTTCTAAATTAACACTGAAAAGGATACTGAACCTCCCAACTCGGAGGGATTGCTTTACTTTGGTGTTCATGTGTGCCAGCTCATTCTGGGGGGTGGTGAAAGCCTTGTGCAGTTTTTATTTAACTAACATGTATTTATGTTGAGACCTTATTATGAGGTGTTACCCAGTCTTTGCACATTGGTGTTTACTGCAGAAAAGTGCAGACAACCATGCCATAGGGCAGAATAAAATATTGCAAGCTGAAGTGTCAGTAAAGGGTTTAGAATAAGTCAGTAAATCAGACAGTAAATTACACCACCACCAACTAGTAGTATTCACCCAGAAGCTTTACAGGTGCTTTCCAATATAAATACTGAATGAGTCTGTTTAGTTTATAATTTAAGTGAGCCTTGGTGCAATAAGAATGGCAAGTGACAAGAGCAATGCTGTTTTTTTACTTTTTTTTTTTAAGTTCATGGAGTAATTCTGCAGATTACTGCAGGATAGCAGGACTGTATTGGGAAGAACAGAAGTGGTAGGCTTATGGATAAGTGTATATTAGGGAAGAGCCAGCATGATTTATGCCATGCATAATTGCCCTTTCAAGGTCTTTGAGGGAGTTGGCAAGCATATGCACCATCATAATTGTGCACTTGGGTTTTAAAAAGTTTTTGATAAGGGCTCCTCACAAGCTCTAAAATAAACTAACTTTTCATGGCTTGAGAGGGAGGTTCCTCGTAGGGGTGAATAATGGTTAAAAGGCAGAAAACAACAGGTAGAAATTAATGGGTAGATTTCATAGTGAAAGGAAGCTTGTATTTGGGATCCCCAGGTATTATTCAACATAGTCATTAAAGACCTGAAGAAGGTGAATACTGATGTGACAGAATTTGATGCAGATTCATTAGGAAGGTCAAATCTGAAACTTCTAAAAAGGTTAAAAGGGGATCTAACACTGTTGAACAAGTAGGAGATCAAATTGCATCCAGTCTCAAATGTAAGGATGTCTGTAGTGGGGAAATAACCTTAACCGCACATCAGAGATTGGCTTTATTAGACATCTGCTCAGGAATGACAATGTGCAGTCATTGTGTCCTCTGAAAACATCAGCTGAAAGTTCATCAGTGATCAGAAGGACAGACAGCGTGCTGGCAACTCCTGGAGAAGTTATTGAGGAGAAAGCAGAAAACATCATCGTGCTTTGGTGTGCTTGTGTTTGGATACTTCATAAATTGCAGGTTGTGCCATCTCTAAAGGTATATAGTAGAATTAGATAAGGAAAAAGAAACATGAAGAAGAAATATGGGCGTTGTTGAACGGTTCCCATGCAGCGGATGAAGAGTTAATCTCTTAAACCTGGGGCGTGATAGTTTGGAGGGAGGTGAAAAGGAAGAAATACAAGTCTGCAGAATTATGAATGGCTTAAAGACAGTGAATGGTGAATTCACTAGCTCTCACAGCACAAGAACTCAGGCGCCTTTTACCTTCTCCATCTGTTACTAGCCAAGTCAACGAACCCATGTTGGGTGAGGCAGACAATTTGATCCAATCCATATAATATATAATGTAGTTGTTCTCAACTGAAACCAAATTAGCTGCCTAAGATTAATGGCAGGCCTTAAAGCACTAATTCTCAAGCATCAAATCAACTCAAATTGAGTCAGCCCCCAGTTTCTTGCATGTACATTGATTTTTAATTGAGAATACCATAAAGGTGATCATAAGTTATATTCTGCTTATTTAATGTGCTCCTGTGGACCTCTTACTATAATAAACATGATAAATAATGCACTGGAATGATATGTGAAGCATTTGGGATTTTCCAGTATTATAAAAATCTGTTTGGCAAGTTTGATACTCTTCTTTCTCCTGTTGAAGCAGCTTTAGCAGTGCTTCCACAGCGTTTCCTCAGGTCTATTGGTCGTGTCTCCTCAGTTCCCTTGCTGACTACAGGGAAAAATACAGGCAGGCAGATAAATACTTGTTTGTTTCACTCAAGAATTACACTGATGTTATCATAAAGAAATGACCAGTCAGTATGGCAGAAACTAGTAAGATAGTATGACTTTAAACTTTCAGTGGCTTAAGCAAGCGCTTTCACAAAATACAACCGGTGTTCAGTGTTGCACTTGGCAGGACAGGACAGCAGTGGCCAGAGTTCCAGTTCTTTAATATGTCTTTCACACATTCATTATCTACTCTGTATTTTTTACAGAGGTGAATATGATACATTCTGTGGTTCTGCTGTCCAGACATTTATTCATTTATGCAGCTTCAGTATTAGCTGCATTGCTGTGTTCACAGTATTGCAAGTTAGTTTTGTAAATGTCTTGCACTTAAAGTAAGTGGGTATCTGTTTCAATACCTGGGTATTGAAACAGGTTGGGCAACTGGTCTCTATGTACATTTCAGACTTTTTCTGTTGTATCTTTATATTCCATTGTTATCTAACACAAAATACATACACTTTTGGGAGTCAAAAAGTCACACTCATATGAATTTTCTTCGTGTGAAGTAGAAGAGTACTTCATATGCAATTACCACATTACTAGAAAAACCCACAAAAACTCCAAATAAAATATCACGTGGATTTCTGCCCCTTCAGGATATCATTGTCTTCATCTGTATTAACTGGCCATAGTTGGAACTTGCGTTTTCCGGTCAGAGTAACAATAAATTATTACCAGTCTCTTTAAAGAGATGAGATTGTACTTGGTACATTACTACAGTTAGAAAATGTATAAACTGTTACTCGGAGAAATAATGGTTGCCTTCTCTTTGGTAACCATCATGTGTTCAACATTCATGTGTGGTGCAATTATACTCTGCCTTTCTCATTACCAAAAAAGCCTCTAGGAGCTCTAGTTTTTGCTTTTACCTCAGTGATTGATAGCTAATTGCCGATTCCTTCCCTTTGGCATACTGTACCCTGCAACTTAGCATGCAGGGCAGACGCAAAGCTCCAAAGTAATATTGATTGTTTTTAACAGCATCCTTTGTTTGGACAACTCAACAATCTGCTTTTACTGAAGGTGAAACTCCCAAAAAGTGTGAAACACCCAAAAAGTGTGAAACATCATAAATGCCTGTTTAGTCCATGTGGTTTAAAGGGTTTTTTTTTTAGTAATCATAGAACAGATGGAAGTTTAACTTTCACACAGAGTGACCTTTTCCTTTTTTGTTAAAGTATTTTAGAAATAATAATAGTGTTAATCTTTTACTCAGCTAGACTGCACTTCAGCACTAGATTGCAAAACCTTTCAATTCTTAGACTGAAACTCTGTTCAGGAGATCTGACACATTTGGTGATAACTTTATATTGTGAATAAAAGTATTCTAGAGACTACAGAGGCTGTTTTAATGCAAAATCTTGATACAAGACTTTGCAACATAATTATTATTATGTTTTAGACTTCATTTTACCTACTTGTCCAAATGCTTTTAGCTTTAAATCTTACTAGATAAAATTTTCCTCACCCACTTGTTTCTACTACTTTCCTGTTGAGGGGTAAGTTTGTGACTCTAATAGCTGTCAGCGTTGCCTTCTCACAAAACATCTTCCTATCAATTTAGACTTCTCTTCTGTTTTTTATTTAACTTTATTATATATTTTCTGGTGTGTGTTAAAAATAGCAATGAAATCATAAAATGGGTGGCTTTCTTGTCATCAACTGATTTTTTTTCTTGTAAAGTCCTGTTACTACCAAACAAAACTAAAGCAATAAAATCAGGCTCACGTTAATGTGAAATCTTTTCTGAAACTACTTGTGGATAGAAAGTTCGCTGAGATGAGCCTGAATCCATCTTCCTGACATGCACAATTCTGTGTATGCTCTCAGCACTTACCTGTGAAAGGTGTGAGACCAAGTTTGAAGGCTGTAAGTTGTTACCTAATTGGAACTTGGCTGGAAGAAGGTATTAACATAAACCCAGTAACTTTTCAATTGTATTTCTAGATTAATCACATAAAACTCTTTGTGTTAATGTTTTGTTCTGCTTTCTCCCATACTTTGAACTTCTTCACAGAGGACAGTGAATTAAGAAGAACCTTGCAGTCTTTAGCTTGTGGAAAAGCACGAGTATTGATTAAAAATCCAAAGGGCAAGGATGTAGAAGATGGAGATAAATTCATCTTTAATGGTGATTTCAAGCATAAATTATTTAGAATAAAGATCAACCAAATCCAAATGAAAGAAACAGTATGTATTTATTTTTTGCATTCATCCTGTTTATGTTAACTGTTTATCCACACGTCCTGCATGGAGAGAGAGAATCTCTGCATTTCCTCTCATAGTTTTTGTATATGGACAAAGGAAACAGGTGTTTAATTTTTTTTTTTTTTGTAGTCATGATGACTCTCAGAGGCAATAAAGAGGTTTAAAACTCACTGAAATCGAAAAACAACTTAGGTTCCTTCCTGTGCTTGCAAATTTAAATGCCTATATGTTAAACAGCTAGGATCTTGTAGATGTTTCAGTCCATCTTAGAAGTTTTCATGGTATGGCTGAAGTGTTGGTACTATATTGAATTCATGAATCAAACGTCGCCATGTCACTTCTTTTCTTTATTTAGTGGGTAAGAGACTTATTAAAGTCAGGGTTGTCCCTGGTTTTGCAGTGGATGTCTTTGTTGTACTTGAATCCAAATTCTTGATGCAAGGTGACGTGTTTTAATTAACAGAGTTGTTTCCTTTTTGCCTTTGCATATTAAAATTCCTGAAAGTCAAATTGGAGTTGAGCAGTTTGATAGAGAAGACTACTGTATTTGGGCTGTCAAACTGTTATGTGTTCTCTCAAAAATCTGAAATTATTTTTTAGATTTAGTTTAATTTATCAAATAGCTTTAAAATAAGATATACGTTATGTTTTTCTTTATATGGTCCTTGATTTTATCTTTGGCTTGCTTTAGCAATACACTTCAGAATCACTTAGTTCTTAGCATGTAGTACTGCATGCATCTGTCTTAAAGATGAATAAGACTACATGAGTTTCAACTCATTGGAAAGATTAACTATAGAAATATAATTGATAAAATAATAGCAATAAAAGGTGATATGATTTGTGGTGTTGTATTGTTCTTCAGGTTGAGGAACAGGTCAGCACAACTGAAAGAGTATTTCAAGACAGGCAATATCAGATTGATGCTGCTATTGTACGAATAATGAAGATGAGAAAGACTCTTGGTCATAATCTCCTTGTTTCTGAATTGTATAATCAACTGAAATTTCCCGTAAAGGTAACTGATTTTGTTTTTCAAACCATCCTAGGATTATCTAAAAATATGTAATATATTTTTCCATTCAGCCAGTCCATAAGAGTAAGTAATGTGAAATATGTCTGAATCAAATACAAAGATTAAGGTATTAAAATGAGTGTGTGAACAGAAATAAGACAGAGTATCAGTAGGAAATTATATTTAGATATTTACTATGGCACATTTTCTTATGTAGCTGTTAGCAGTCCTATTTTTCTAAATGTAATATAAATGCAAATATATTTTTTTAACTGCTTTACTAATCTCATCTTTTCTTGTAGCCTGGAGACTTGAAAAAGAGGATTGAATCTCTCATTGATAGAGACTATATGGAGAGAGACAAAGATAACCCCAATCAGTACCACTATGTTGCATAATGGAGAGGAAATGCTTTTACTTAAAAAAATAAATCAAAACCAAAATCATCCACATATATCTTCAGGACACCGAATACCTATGCTGTTCCAGACTTTCCTTTTAGCAGATTTCAGGTTGATGTATATTATTCAACCAGCTGCATGCACTGCTGTGGAAGACAAGCAAAATGACATGTTAATTGATCATCCTTGTCAAGACTCCTTAAAAATTTTAAATGTCATGTTTTTATTTCTTTTAGTTACTCTTTAGTTCTTTTAGGTTCTTCAAAATGTAGTTTTACAGTTTTGTTTAACACTGTCATTGAAGTTGGATGGAAAGGTAAAATTACCTGTGTGAAAAATACTTCTGTGATGGATGCAAGTCTGGTTTCTTTGTTTATGTGTTCCTAACAGCATCCATAAAGACCCTATATGCTGCATTCTTTAGCTACAGTGACAACTTGGGTAATTTTTTAAAAACCCTTAATTGATGAACACTTATGTACAAGCAGTGTTGTTGAAATACACTGAATTTTTGAAAGTATGCACCATGAAAACCCTTAAACTTGTGTTTAATTAATTTTCTTTCAAATTATTATAAACTTCAGTCTGGTTTGGATAAATCAGGTTTTGAAGTGAGATCCTTGATGTGCCAAGAGGACAACTGCATTCATGTGTGTAGTGAGTTGTTGGGTTATTTAGCTAAGATATGGATCGTTATTTTATTACTACTTCAGCTGGCTTGGGTGGCAAAGATTAGATCTGAGTCAAAGAGGCCCTACCTCATTTTAGGGCAAATGGTGTTTATCACCGTTGATGTAATTGCCGTAACATTTAGTTTTGCCTTGAAAATAATATGCAGGGAACCTACTGTACAGTGTGCTCCACTTTAAAAACAAACAAACAAACAAAAACTTTTTTTTAAAAAAGACTTTTATGGTCTCGATATTGTGAAAGCATAGTTTTTTGTCTTGAAAGACTAAGGATTTTGTGAGTACTTTGTTACGTATTGTACATATGTAAGTTGATTTGAATTAAAGAATGAAAGACACTGTAGATCTGTTAGATAATTGTAACTATAAGGAAGACACCTTTTGTGGTAACACTTACAAGACTGTTTATTTTCCGGATTTGCATACTGGTGTTTTTCATTCTGTAAAAGAGCTACCAAAGGAGTTTTGATCATGGCATAAATGAGAATTTAACTGAGCAATATTTTCTTGAGAGATACCTTACTAAGTTTATGTAACATGGGTTTTGTGCATCAATTAAAAAGGCTACCACCTCTTCTTAAAGTAAACATTGCTAAGAGTTGACAACTTGTGGATTTACTTATTAAAGTCCTTGTTCTGTCATCTGGTGTCATTAATTGTATTGCATTCTTCAGAATTATTTTTGTTCCCTTTGTGTTTAGAAACTAAACACATTTAGTTTATTGTATTTAAAACATATTTAATATTGTAATTTAATGTAGACTTATTTTAATATTTGAATCTTCAGTTAATGCAAATAAAATATTTGATGCTTATTAAATATTAGTTTCTTAGCTTTTGTGAGAATGTGGCACTTCGGTTTACTTGTGCAGTTTGTTCTTTAGTGTTAATTATACCATTCACCTTGTAATTCACTTTCTATGCATATGGAAGCTGATCAGATCCACCTTACTAGACTTTTAAAACAAAAAGGAATACGTGCCTCATAGAAATGTAATAGCCAGAGGCTACATCCACCCAGAAAGTTGGCAGTAGTATGCAGTAACTGATACCAAGCAGTGAATGTGTACCGCCTTCCCTTTCTGAACCTAAACTGCCTGGTTCAATGGTTTTAAACAAAAGCAGTGTTGTTACCGTGAAGATGACTGAAATGGTTCTGCCTTATGAAGCAATGTTAATTGATTAAAAGTGCCAAGATGTGCAGTCTTTTTAAATTGCCGTAGACTAGAACTCTTTGACCAAATTACGCTGGTATAGCCATTAAAAATGAGTTGTTCCATGAGCAGTGGAAATAATGAAGCCTCTCTTTTTGTGATGCATGACCTTGGTCCCCTACTCTATCATGCCCCCGCAAATAACCTCAAGCAGCAGTATGGCAGAGGGGTTTTCTGCTTAGTTATGGCTTTCTGCTCGTGGGAGCATTGGGAGCTCAGCTTTTATCCAGCTGCTGATCTCCACTCATCCCCTTACCCCCCAAACCTACAGAGAATGTCATGACCTCTGAAGATTTTTACTCTCCCAAATGGGTCTGAAAGTGGCTTCAGAGGATCAAAAGCTATGGGAGAGACTGACAGGCCAGATGATTGTGACTCTCTGTTTCTCAGGTCCTCATTTTTATTTCCTCAAATCTTCCTGGGATTTGGTATGTGCTGAACCAAACAGGTAAGCACTTAGTTTATTAGTCAGCATAGTAATCACTTCTTCATAGCAAAATAGCTGCTTTTGATAGCTGGTCATAGAATTTGGCTAAGCATCCAGTCTCAACCAGCTGTTGGTTTGATGATGGCTGTTTGGTTCATATGGCCTCTCTCCCTGAGCGTGATTGTGCCCACAGGGCACAGGTTGCTAAACATTTCTTCCAGGAAGATCACCCAGTATTGAAGACTTCAGGCTGTAGCAAAGTAACAGATTTCCTCTGTAACGCATCTACATTCAGAAGATGTCTTGAAAACATGGATCTTGGCAATTCAGCGTCCTTGGAACAAATTGTGTGGCAGCTTCTATGAAATGACAAAAATAACAGCAGTAACCTGGGATACAGGTGGGGGTCTCCAATCTTACCAAAACCTTCCAATTGAACTTCAAACTTTCCAATTTTACTCAGTTTAACTTAAACATTCAGATAACTCATCCAGACAAATGTTACATGTATTTAAAAAGCAATCTTCCTAAATGTGACGTCCTGTCATCTAGCCCAACGTTTCCTGAGGGAAAGCGAATGTGAGAATTCAGGCTGATGGCTGAGTTGCAGGTGCTTCCCAAGTCTGGCCATTACAGCTCTCCTTACAAGCCACCAACAGCCTCCTTCCTGCCCACTCCTTGTGTCCTGTTTTCTTAGTTCTGTATTTTAGCTTCCTCTGTATTCCTTCACCTGAACCTGAATTTATCATGTAACTCCCTTGGTCTGCTGCACCTTCTTTCCTCCTTTCTTTGTGCTATACATCTTTGGAAAAAAAAAATTACACACCTTTCAAGCAACTCTAGTGCATCGATTTGTTATGCAGACAGACCTATTTGTAGATTTATGATCTTTGGCAGGTGCGTTAGGGAGAGCGGACTCTGTACTATAACCTCAGTTATCTATTCCTATCAAGTCTCTTCAGAAAGAAAATAACCCAGTGAAGTCAGATAATACACAGCAAAAGGCTACAGGAAAAAATGAAGTCGTGTTTCATGGAAAGTCTTTCCTTATAAAAATTCCCAGCCTGTACTCTGTTTTCCATGCTAGTACTCTGCCTTTGCAGAACAGTACTAACAGCTCCTAAATCTTGTGGGTATTTCCTATGTTCTTCCCCACAAGCAGCCATTCCCCATCCATGGCTCTTCAGGGCCAGGAGGTGCACCGTGGTCAATCTGGAACTGTGTGCACGTTGGTTGGGCAGCAGCTCTGCCAAACAAAACACATATGGGCTGGGTGTGGACTACATTTCCCTTGGTGGTGGCACTTAACGTGGATCTCCGGGATGTCTATATACCAGCTTTTACAGAAGCTGTAACCTTATGTTTGTTTATGTCTTACCCTGCTATCAAGTTTGACTGATGTTGAGCAACAAGTTACTGAGCCATGAGGCTGATGGCCAACATGGTTGCATAAGACTTGTTTCATTAGGAAAACAGGCTAACAGACACCCTGGTAATATTTATGCTGACAATGACATAGAGATTGGGTTTTGTACAGTCTCCACACCACCATAAAAGGCTTAGTAAGCTAATCATCCACAGCATGTAAGATCAACATCATTCTCTGCTGATACCCTTATGTGCTTTACTTACCGGTTTCCTGCCACAATGTTGCTTGATGCAATTTCTCTATTAATTGGTAGTTATCCAAGTATATGTTACTTTTCAATTTATAGACACCAGTTATCCAGTAGAGGGGGAGACTACTGCACAGCAAGTTTAAACCTGACATTAGGCCTCCCTCTTTCTCTTGTTTTCTGGCAGACTTCAATTAGTTCACAGACCTCCTTCCATTACTGGTGCAGGTTCCAAAAACAGTGATCAGAAAATGAGAACAGATGATGTCCCACCTCCATTAACCTCAACTCCTCTGCAGATGACTCATTCAAACACTTGACCAGAGATGTTCCTTATGTCCTTTTTCAAGCTGACTAACTTCTGCTTTTGGCAATACATGGCAAGAACAAAGATTGGTAGAAGTGCTGGAGGGAAAAACAAACAAACTGAAACATTTGTGTCTCTAAAAATCCACAGATAAAAAGGCAGCATTAAGAAAGAAATGTCTGTTTGTAGCAATAGCATTGAAAAAGGCAGATCCCCAAACTACCCTGAAGGGCAAATAAACTTCTCTAGGATGTTTTTGGGAAATAGGAAGTGCAAGAGAACCGAGAGAAACATCAGGGAAAGGTCATCATGTTTAGAGCAACAGGACTAGACTTCAGCAGTTGGTAGTAGCTAAATTGCATTTCAAATTGCTTCTAAGTAAAAATGTATGAAGGCAGCTTGGGAGCATAAATGATTCCGTCTCAGAGCTGATTAATCTGGCGTACGCTGTAATGAGAGGGATGACATGGCAATCATTTTCAGAAAGCAGAAGCACCCTGCTATTGGCACACTCTCCAATAGTACTAGAAATAGGATTTCAGTAGCAAAATAAGTACCTCTGAGGTTTCAGATGAAGAAAGCATATCCTTAACAGCTTAGATAAGAAAGAGCATTGAATTACAAAGTGATCAAATGGCATGGACTCCTTATCTTCATTACTATGCTAACATCTGAGAATGTTGATAGACTAACTTCACCTTGTTTTTTCTAGTTTTCTCAAAAAAAGGGATTTCTTAAAACTCTTGATTATAAAAACATCAGACAATACCAGAATCTATGTGAAAGTGCAATGAATTTTACCCATGCAACCACAAGTCATTAGCAGTCCCTGTTTTGGCTTGGAGAAGACATATGGATTTTATGTATACACAGGTATACATAGATGCATCACTTCAGAGATAATAGATCATTAACTTCCAGTGCTTTTATACAGCTGGGACTGGTTTAATTCTAGGCAAGATGACTGCATTTATCTTACGCTGCCTCTATACTCAGTGGCAAGAAATATATCCTGGAGGCAATACAGAACTTAGGTGGGTTAGTGGCTCACTGAAGCTGTTTCTGATGCTCCTCTACCACCTCCCCTTTAACGCAGGTATGCCAGTGCTGCATTCCCCACTGGGAACCACAGTTCAATGCCGAGAGCTGGTAAGGCGGACCTGGGCCCTGATGTTCTCTGCAGCTCTCACCTGACGCGAGTTACAGGGATAAGACGTGCGTGACAGTTCGCAGAGACCCCAAATCTCCCGGATTCCATTGCCAAACACACCTGCGGCAGGTGAGGGCCGGGCAGGTGGCCTGTGCCAGGGCGGCAGTGCCCCAGGGCCACGCCACGGCTGTCTTCAGCCCACGGTGGGCTCCGACCGTTAGGAACGGGGCCCCGAGAAGACCCAGGCCCGCGGGTTCGGGCCTGGGGCTGAACCGCAGCAGCCTGGGACGACGGTGCGGCGCTGACAGGCAGCACGCCCGCCTGCCCCCCCGACACACACCGCCCCCCGCGCCCGTGCCGAGGGGCGGGCCCGCCCCCCGCGCGTTTCCACGCGTGAAAACCGCCCACCCGCGCTCGCACAGCTGCGTTCGCACACACACCTATGCACCCCCNGCCCCTCCCCCTGCTCTCGCGAGACCCCTCCCACCTCCCCCGCCGGGGCGTCCCCTGCGCTGCGCGCCTGGGTCACGTGACGGCGCCCGGGCGGGCCGGGTGACGTCAGAGGCCATATGACCAGCCGGGGCCGTCGCCAGTCTCCCGAGCGCGGTGCGCTACCGCCGCCGCCGCCCCCCGCTGCCGCCCGCCTCCCCCCTCCGCGCTCCCGCCGGTGCCGCCTCGCCCCGTCCCTGTCCCCGTTCCCGTTCCCCGCCATGGCTCGGGCCCCCGGCGCGCGGGGGCTGCTCGCGGCGGCCGCTCTGCTGGGTAAGGAGGGGGGTGGGGCGGCCGCGGCCTGTGGCGCCCGGCGGGGGAGAGGAGCGGGGGTGAGGGGGTGGTGGTGGTGGTGGTGGGTGTCGCGGGGGCCAGGGGCGGCCCCGGGGGCGGCGGCGCTGAACGCGGCACCTGCGCGCCGGCTGTCGCTGGAAACCCGCCCGCGGGCTCCCACCTGCTGTTGCTATTCCGGGGCGGTAGCGCTGACCCGGGGTGGGGGGGTCCTGGCTGCGTCGCAGCACCCGGCTGGGCCGCGGCCTAGTCTGGCCGGGGTCGGGTCAGGAGGGGTCGGGCGGGGCAGGTCCGGCCGTAAACGGCGGGTCCTTTGGGGAGGCCGTCCTTTCCCTTCCCTGCAGCGGGAACCTCCGACGGCCGCGGGAGGTGCGAGGGGGAGGATGGTGGGAAGGCGGCGGCTGAGCTTGCCGGGGTGGGCAGGGGAACCGTGTAGCGACCGGGAACGCTCATGGGAGCATCTGCGCTGGGTGTCGGGGCAGCGCTGCGGGAGGAACCTGGAAATAACGCCTTTGCCTCTCACGAGGCATGGAAACGCAGGAGCTGCTGATGTCATTGCTGTGAAGTTGCTCTATTCTGTAAGGCCTGTCATGCTCCCTTACTTAACGGCTTTCACCCTGCTGTATTTTGAGTGAAATCTGAAATGTTACTGAAATAGGGAGATTTTTAGTGCCTTGACAAGGAGGTTTGTTAGTGCGGTAAGACTTTTATGAGGAAGCGTGTCTGGCTTGTTTACTGATAACTACCTTGCTTTAGCTTTCTTGCTTTGAAAAGCCACATCACGTGACACTATCAAGTTTCTGAAATGTGGCTTTGGCAGCTTCTTCAGCAGCTAGCAAAAATGTTTCCTGAATAGAGCAGCAGTTGAGAACGGTTATCTGCTGTCATTTTGGAGATGATGACAGCCTTTGAAACTCTTCTAACGTTTATTTGGTAGTAAATATCTGTATCATTGTTGATGGTACTTCAGTTTCACTGACCCTGAACGATGTCACTCACAAGGGACACTGAGCAGTTGAAAAATCCAGCTCTTGCAAGCCAGTCTAGCGAGCACAGTGACTTACGGTGCGATCAGACTTGCTTTTTAGGACTGGCAACTTCAGTGGCATTGAGCTGTTGTTGTAGTGGGGATTCTTTGTGTGGCTTGTTCAATATAGTTATGGCTTAAATGAAGAATTGCTTTTGTTTGCCTTTTAATCAACCTGCATAGTTTTTAAGTGGTACCACAGCTAATATTTTCTGGGACTGTAGTAGTCTTCCCCTGCTTAATTAGCAGTTACAGACATAATTTGGTGCATCAGCTTTGTCACTTTCTGGCATGTAAAATGTGTTGGGTTTCTGCAGCTGAGGCAACAGACTAGTTTATTTTACTACAGAGTAACTATTTACTGATAGTCGGGGCTTTGTACCAGTGTCTCTTAGCTGGGTGTTTCTACATAACTTTATCCTACGGTCTCAGGGGAAAACTGGTGCAAATAGAGACCCCACCTTGGAGTACAGATAGCCTCTGCCATCTTCTGCCAGAGTGTGGGGCTTGGGCTGTAGTGAGGGAGAGGAGAAGAATATGAGACAGTGAGAAGATATGAGCTGAATTCTGACGTTTTTAGCTCATTTGCAGCTGTTTAGTCATCTGAGTGAACACTGATGAGGATAAGGTAATGATCACAGGAGGCTGAAGGATTAGCATGGGTGGGTCAGACCTGAAAGCTTGTTTGGCAATGCCTTGACTTTGGGACAATAGAAATTATTTTTTTTCCTTCCAGAATATCTCACCGCACCTCACTGACTGTTTCAGTTTTCCATTCACATTGAGCAGCAAGCACTAAGCTGAATATTTCATATGTCAGCATTAAGTGTTTTGTGATTAATTTCCTCATGAATATCAAATGTGCGTATAGAAAGAAAAAAGATTTAGGTAATACAGTGATAAATACAGGGAAGGGGGGCTATGGGAAATGAAGTACCTCCCCTCAAATTTAGCTGCTGCTTTTTCAAATATGGAGGAAAATGGTGGTTGTCTGCTGTTAAGCACCATGGGTCAGTTGGGTTGTGTGCCAAGGCCAACAGAGCTGCTTGTGCTCTTTGAGTCCTACAGCACCTGTAGTTCTCTTCCTTACTGAAGCACAGACACGTCGGAGAAGACATTTCTAAAAATCTGAGTTTAGAGTCAGACACGGATTCAGTGAGTAAATAATGAAGTGTCTGAGATTTGGGGAAGGAAAAATGAGTTTGAAAAGGCAGTGTGATGCCATTGCAAAGTTATTGACACATAATCCACGTGTTTCTATTGCACAACTCTAGTCTGAAGGGGAATTTCAAACCTTGCTACCAGTGTAGGGGTAGCTGAGAGAAACTTGGATAATAAATTCCAGCCAGTGAGTAACTTGGTGTTGTATTGTTTTCCTCAGTTTTGGCATTGCTAGCTGTATGGCACTGAGACCAAGCATAAAGTAGTTTTCGCAAAATACAACCACTTACATTGTGTGACTTTCGAAACATTGTTTTACCAAACGCTGCCTTGTATCAAGTGTTTGCTTGATAGCTTCTTTGAGTGTGTTGACACAGTCGTTAAGGATCTGAATGTCTGTGCTAGTCCCAAACCTGTTGTCATGTGATAGGGTACTCAGCTTTGGCTTCGGCAGCTTTTCTGACTTGTAGAGTAATTCTTACTTGCCGAGTAAGAACTCTGCAGGTTCCCTGACATGCTCCTGTTGAGATATGCTCCCAAGGTTCCTGTTCAGGCTGACTTGAAGTTTCATTTTTGGTGTAACCTGCTTCTAGATTGTTCTGTAGTGAATAGGATGATTTCTAATCAGCAGCAGATGATAAACTGAAGAATTATCTCTAGGTACAGAGGAACCCTACTCAAATTAAAGATGGATATTTTATTGAGAAGTTGACTACTGTTATCTCTCTTAAGCCTTTCTATGTCTTAAAGATAATTCTAGCACTAAGAAAGCACGCCTTGCCGCCTTTGCTTGTTGCAGCTTAACTGCAACAGCTTGTCTTTCCTCTCAAGTCAGACATGATTATTTGGAAATTCTTTGAGGAAACTTGGTACCATAATGGATTTCTTGGTATTTATTCTCTTTAACTTGACAGGAGAACCTTTTGGGGGTGTGAGTGGCACTAGTTACAACAGCTATTTGAATGCTTCATTACATTATCTTAATTCTAAATTATGAGCCTACTATTTTAAAATGTATCTGATGTTTTGGTACATCAGGCTTCCATGGTTTTTGTACATCTGACTTCAAGATGGACTGGTATCCCTTGCTATCTAAGGGTAACAGCTTTTTAACCTTCTCTGTCACTTGACAGCACCATTGGCTGTCGGTACTATTTTTTTTATTGTAATTCGAAGTGTAAGAGTGTAGTAGTGCCTTGGCAGTAGAGTACAGAGTTTCAAATGTGGTTCAGCTCTGAGCAGTGGGCACTCGACTAGCTGTTCCCTCTCCAGTGTTCAGGCTTGAGCACAGTAGTCCACACAATACATTGAGTTTTCTTGTATTAAACTTCATTGGCTTCTGATTTCTTAAGGCCAAATTCAGTCTGTGTAATATGAGAGCACCATTATGTCTTTCAATTGACAGGGGTGAGATCTACTCTTTTCGATAGAACTAGGAGAGTGGTTTTACTCAGGCAGTTGGTTTATTATCTTTTTACCAATATCCTCTCCTCTGGGGGGCCTTTCTCTTTAAATTGTCAGTACAGTGCTCCTTCCTCCAAAATGTTGTTTGGGGCTGCCAGCTACCTTGAAGGATGTGTTAGTTGTGTGGTTTGATACAGCAGAGCAAGTGCAAAATGAACTTGTTTGAATGCTGAAAAAGGTCTAGCCACGGGAGTTCAGACCTCCCGGTGGACTCATGTAATCAGCTGCTGTAGAGCTACCCCAGGACTTCCTTCCTCTAGATAGGAAACCATAAAGAAGCTTCATGTGACTAAACTTGATGCAATTGTGCAATTCTCTGGCCAAATGGCAAGTGTACAGCTTCTAAATAGCCTTTCCTTTATAATGCTGTTGTACTTTTATAATTTTTTTGTTATAAAGACAGAGGTTATCCATCTGCAAACTTGAATTGAGAAACAATGTTTACTGCCTTAATGGAAATCAACAATATCAAAAACAGTCTGAGACTGCATGAATTTGTCCCTGTTAGTTGGTAAGGATGCATCTTCTAGGGTTGGATCAGGAACTTGATCAGGAACAGGTGCTGCATCTGCACCAGTGCAGCTGATTCGCTTCTCCCCAAAGTACTCTCATCCATCCTTAAATTAAGCTTTGTTCCCCCTTTCTGCCACTGTGTTTGTGTTCAAGCGTGTCTAACAGCAGTTGAAGAGAGTCCAGCCTTGTCTTTCCCTGCTATGCTTTCCAGATAGCCAGTGTTTAGTCTTCTGAGTCCATTGGTGACAGATAAATGTAACTTGTAATTTTATGAAGATCATCTTGTCTTATGTCAAGTGGTTCATATATCAAGTCTGTCAAGGGATTTTCCTGCTTTCAGTTGTTCCCCAGAAATGTTAGGGTTGGTAAATAGTGTGATCTTTCAAAAAATATATTATTTTTTAAGCTCTTCTTTTTTCTGTACTATCCCAAGGTAGTATAGATCCTGGATCCTAAACAAGTGATCTTGACTCGGTCTTCTGAGAAGAGACTTGTACCATGTGTCCCTCTGGGAGTGGTGCTTACATTAAAAGACAAGTGATTAGACAAGGGCATAACTCCTCAGAGATTTTTTCCATTCCCTTCTCTGGCATAGACTTAGCAGTCTGAAGTTGTTCACAAAATGGGACTGAGATGACAGCCTCCTGAACCATCAGAATGAGTAAACTACTGGGCGCTGCTGTTCCATATGCAATGGAAAATAAGCCTTCTTTAGATAAGAACCAGCATTTCTTACCTAGAACCCAAGAACATCTGGGCAAAGGTGCAGGGCAACACAGCAGCGCTGTAGCTTAGGTACAGGATGATTGTGTAGCGCTGGCATCAGCCAGCAAGCATCCCTTACCTTGAGAGTACTGCCCTGCAGTAATTACAGGGTAGGCTGTAGCTGAGGAGAGTCTTTGATGTGTATCACCAGGCTGTGGGTGTGATACTCTGAACCACTGTCACGGCGCTTGTGGGGAGCAGTTAGCTGGGCTATGCTGCAACCACAGTTTTCCTCCCCAACGCCATAGTCACTCACTGGAACTGCAAACAGTCCCATCCCCTAGATACCTGTATCGCTTAAACTACCGATGATGTGGAATATGTGCCCATGTGGATTTAGATGGTTTGCTGTCCTTTCTTCCAAAAGGAAGGCAGAAAAATACTAAAAAGGCTTTTACTTATGTGAGAAACATGAATAGGGTAACAAACACCAAATTATATAAAAGTAGTTTTTTGTGTTTGAGATACTTGTTGTCAATGTTCCATGTTTCTAATAAAAACTGGAGACAAAGTAAATAATTAACTATAGTAACTGAAGTCCTCTTTGCAAGCAGACAGTGTAAACAATTGCCATTAATATATGCTTGCTTTTTTTAGAGCACAACAACCATTAGTCTTTCTCCCTTAGTATCTTTCCATTATATGGGAGAGTAACCCAAGGGTAGCTGTTCTTGGCTAACAGGATTTTGATTCTGAAAGGGTTGAAACCCGAAAGCATCTTTGTGTGGCCAAGAGGTGGGGAATCCTGCCATTCTCAGAGCCATATTCAAAAGGGTTCAGATTTAGATTGTTCAAATGTGCTAGATTGTTTTGTTAGCTTTGTAATTTTTCCATTTAAAACAAACTTAACTTTTTGTGGTAGGTTTCTTTAAGACAAATTGTTATATAACCAAGAAAGTCTTAGTTTTGGTTGACTTGTTTATTTATCACAGAGTGTTAATACGCTCTGCTTGGTTTTTTGATGTAGGTATGTTGGATAAGGAAGGATGCCGGATTTAATTCAAGTAAAATATCTAGCCTTGCTTCAACAGTTTTACCTTCAGTGTTTTCTTGCATGAGACTATAATTTCAGAAATGAGGTCTAAAGGGAGAGATTATCTTACGATTTTCAATTGAAAATATGCAGCTAGAATAAATATGTAAGCAGCCCTTTTTTGGAACATATTGGAATACAAAGGAAGCATCTGAACTAAGTGAAATTTCTTTGATGCTAGTACACTTTTGATGATTCCTCTACTAGATATCCATAACAATATTTCCAGCCAAATGAATAATGAACTTCACAAAACTTCACTTTTTGCTGTTGAAAAGTCTAGGAGGTGTTCAGCTGTGTAAATCTGAAGTGCTGCACTTGCTCTACCACAGATAGTTGTCACATAGGGCGCTGCAGTTTATTAAGAGCATTTAAAGTCTGAAGTTAAGAAACTGGAGGCTCTATCAGTTTTTGTGTTAAACAGCAAATAACGATATTGTTATGAGAAGTATAAGCAGTATTCTCAATTTGTAGATATGCCATGATAAAATTGAGCAATACTTTATGTAACTTAGTTAGAAATACTCCCAGGACAGATTGATTCAACATCAGTTTGCTTTTCTGTATTCTTGACATTTTGACTGTAGGCTCTTACTATTTGTGGGCTGGTGATGATTCATGCATTAATCACTAGTCGACACTGAAACTGCCTTCACAAACTCAACAGCTGCTTTCCTGCCAAACCCAGCGAGCTGTTCCTCTGCCTTAAGCTGGCTGGAGTGAAGAGTAGGCAGGACTTTCCTTCAGTGTCTTGATTTGTTCTTCAGTGGCTTTTGCTGATTTTTCTTTGCTCCCGTGTCCCTTGTTTCACTCCATTTCATATGCATTCCTCCAAGACCATGGGAGCAGATCATACTGCAGCACCGGGCAATCTCTGATTGCTGTCCTTGTATACGTCGGCTCACTTGCAGTGAAACAGCCCTCTTGCCACTTCATTGAGGACAGCTCAGTGTCTCAGCTGTCTCGTGCTGGATGCGTCCATCTCATCACTGACACTGCAAATCTAGCAGCTGCTGAACATTTCTTAAGGAGGAATGGGGTTTTCTAGTGTTTGTTTCACACTAACAAAATCAGGATTCATATAATAGTGTGGACTTAACTACTATATTTTTGCAAGGTTATGCAGGTTGTGTTTCTTACTGTTTGTTCACACCCCTTATTCTCTATTACTTAAACTTGCTGAGGGTGACTTGCCAGCTCTTAATTCCCAGGATCTGTCTTCCATTTGGTGCTTTCTGGTACCTCTCCATTGTCTTTTGTTATTCTCTGAATCATCTATAATGGGCAGGTCTGTCACATTTTCCTTTAGGTCAGCAACATTTTTCTTAATTGTTTTTCAGTCTTTTCTTTCCCCTGCATTTCTTTTTAAAACTGATTTTTTTCTTTCATTCTTTTCCTGCCTATTATCTGTTTATTTTTAGCTCTAAAATTGCCAAGATTTTTAATAGCTGTCAAACCAGGGAGTCGGCATGCCCATGGAAGGTTTTCATTCTAGCATATTTTCCATTGGTAGTGTTAGTTCAAGTAGCTGTGGACTCCCACTCCCTGCCTTTATGCTGTTTTCTAAGCTGTATGAGAAATCTTCAAGAAAGTGGAAGCAGCTTGCTCTTGAGAAAACAAGTGCTTGGGTAAAATGTAAACAAGTTCCAGATGTAAATTCAAATTGAAGGAAACTTTGTAAATTGAAACTTCCATGCGGAGGAGCATCAACTGTTTCTAGTACTGCTCTGAACTGCAGTAAGTAACATTTTCTTTGTGAATATATGTCCCTTAATGAACATTGAGTGGTACATAAAGGCAAAGGTAGGACAGTTTTCCTTTGAAATATCAGTTTTCTACACTATTCATTCGTAGTAATTTGTTTCTTCTGCTATCTCTGCTTTCAAGTCTAGACTCTTTAAATAACCGGGTGAAGTGTATGAACGCCAGTCTAAGTTTTGACCCCCTTTGGTGCTGGGGGAGGGTATATTGTTGCTAAGGGGAAGGCAACAAGGGAAAATGCTTGCTGAGTGCCAGAGAAAATTTTTCCAATGTATTCGTACAACTGAAGGGCCTTCTACCAAAGTCCAGCTGACAAAAGTCCAATTTTTTCTAATAATTCTCCTAATACAATTGTATGCACCATAGTTGCATAGTGAAAAGTTTTAAAATTAGGATTTGCTTTTTGAAAACTTCCTGGGGAGGGAAGCTAGCTAATGGATAATCCCTCAGCTGGGTCTTTTTGCTATATCAGCAGTTGAATGGATTAGCATGTTTGACTCTTTAAAGCTTTAATTTGCTTGAGATAGTGGTTTATGTCTTGCAGCTTTTTTTATCAGGTTTTCTGCAAGAGTGACGTTGTTGCAAATGTGAACTGATAAAGTGCTAGCATGAAAACGGTGCGGGCGTTTTGCAGTGAGGTTTGCTTCGGATATGTGCATGGTGACAAATTGAGAACCAGAAAAATAAAATGCTCAACAATAAAGAACTGGGAACACCTTGCTGTGATTTCAGTTACAGGAGCACTGTCCAGTTAACCCTTACTGCAAATGAAGTATGAGATAACCAGCTTTCTGGCTCTATCCAGCCTGCTGCAACGCGTCCCTTAGGTGAAGCTTCATTGTCAGTGGATGCTGGTCTAAGTCCACACTGCTGTGAGAAAGGACGATCCTGTGCTCCTCTCGCCACATGTTCTTGCTTTGTCAAGTCAATACTATTGTGGGCAGTTGAACTAGTGCTCTGAGCACTTAGGGCTGGAGGGGAGCAAGTGTGTGTGTGGGGGGGGAAACATGCTTTTGCCAGCAGCTTAGTGTAAGGTTAGCTTAAACCAGTCAGGAAAACATAACCTCAGTCTGTGTCAAGGTCTTGGCCCCATCCTCCTCTCGAGTGTGGAGAGCGTGATGACAGTAAGGAGAAGTTCTCCTGGCAAGGGTGGCACGGTCCATCGTGCTATTTTTGGCAGTCCCTCCAAAACATCTGCAGTCAATCCAAGCTTTCTAAATGCTGCATTCAGTGCATGTACAGCTGAATGTCCTGGTACAGCGGGAGTGAAGGCTGCGTGGTGTGCTGCGGGGGGGATGGCTGAGCGCTATAGGCATGCAGGATCAAATATGCTAAGTCAATTCTGGCTGAAGCTTGCAAAATAGTTGCTGTGTAGGGTGAACACTGAGCAGCTGCTATGAACAGTATGGCTGGTGTTTGTTGCAAGTTTTTCTTACCCTCTGAGGACCCAGCATGTCAACAGTTCTGATTTGGGTGGCTTTGTCTTTTAATGAATGGGGTGTTAAATTTGTCCTCTGTGTGTTAGTCATGTTGAAGCTAGTATAGAGGCTGTTAACACCCAAGTTTCCAAACTCAACTGCTGTTTAGGATGTAGTCCTAAAATGCACAGTTGTATTTGTCTCTTTGAGATCAAAAATTAAAACTTATGTGACGCTAAGTTAACCGCTTGTCATTCCAAACAGGCTTTTTACAGGTTTCCTCTTCATTTGAGGTGAAAGATTCAAGTGGTAAGGTCTGCATAATTGCTGATATGACAGTAGCCTTCTCAGTGGAATACAAAAGCAATGGGCAAAAAGAGGTAAGGGGGTTATCTCACTGCTTGTTTCTAACTTGTCGTTATAAACTGTATGGTATTTCTGCGTGTGTGCAGTATTTAAACTTTTAACAAATATTTAAACATGAAAAATGCAGAAGTCTTGTTGCATCAACTCTTCTTTACTACTGATGCTTATTCTAATTAAACAGGGTTAAGGCTGCCTGAAACCACCATAAACAATACATGTGTGAAATTACTTTTGTGACTGAAATTCCCCACTGGTCCTATTGGCTGCTACAATGGCTTTCATTGCAACTGTAAAGACAAAAATGCTACCAGTCGTCTTTTGGTGAACTTGGTTATACTTAACATGGACTAAATCTGAATTGAAATGTCTGTTGGCACATATCCAACTTCCCTGGAATCTGTGATCTTCTCACTGAGAAAATTTCTAGCTTTCAGTGTATCCAAAAACTAGTGCAGTGCCTACAAGTTGTTCCATATTAACAGCAAGAGACTGTTAAGGGAAGTTAAGCATTTTTATTCACAAATACTCTGCTGTTCAGCTTACTTTTTTGGTATCTTCACTACTGACCAGGAATTGTGGATTATTTATAATCTCATAGCAGTTGCATGTTTTGAGGCAGTCTTGTTGAAGTTGATTTTTTCCTAGCCATCACTGTAATATGAGATTAAAAAATCTTACTATTTTGCCAGTGCTGCACTTGGTGTGTGTGATTTGAGCTGAGAGTTACATTGCATAGTCTACTTTTTCAGTGGTGTGATGGTCTGAAATCCTGCTGATACTGGTATGCAAGTTTGCATTCAGAGGTGACTGCTTTCATAACATGCTTTTGGCTGTTTCTTCTCGTAAGCAGTAAGCTCAAAACTTTCCAGTAAACATTGTATTTGTCTTCAGGTACCAAATTACTTCTCAATATGTAATAAACTCAAAGTATTATAGCCAAACTATGTAGGCTGTACCATTTGCTTTTCTTCTTACTCAATTGTACTACAAGAAACAAAGCTTTTCATTTGTCCAGAATTTGTCAGATCTGATTTACCTAGTACAGAAGTACTTGCAAATTCAGAGTACTAGTTTAGGGGGAAGAAGTCTTAAGAGGTGCTGTGAGTGTGTACTGTTTTGTCCTCAAATTTCAGAGAACGATATTCTTAGAAATCCAAGTGTCAGTAACATGCTACTTGCTATATACAGGTATATAAGTAGACATTTTATAGCATATATTAATGTCAGCTGTATGTGTATGAATGTCAACTGTATGTTTTATCACAGGATATTTAAAAAGTGGTAAGGAAAAGCTGTTCCATCATCCCATTTACATGTGTTTCGTTTTCTACCCCACAGTTCGTACACTTCTCTCTTCCACAAAATGCTACAGTAGAGCCACAGAGCTCATGTGGTAATGGTAACACATCTCATCCAATTCTGGTATTGGGTTTTGGAGCAGGACATTCATTAAGCCTGAATTTCTCAGAAATTTCAAACAAGTACCAAGTCGAAGAGTTAGTTTTCCACTACAATCTGTCAGATGCAACTTTATTCCATAATTCAACTACAGGTAAAATGAAAACTTCCTGTTCTCATTGTGGCACCCTTCCAGCTGTAATACTGATTTGTTTCTGTAAATACTGTGACATACTAATGCAATGTAATATTTTTACAGGAGACGTGAAGAAAGTATCACATAAAAATATTCTTCAGGCATATATGGGCACAAAATACAGATGCATCAACTCCAAGCAAGTCAATATGAAGAATGTGAACGTTACTTTTAGCAATGTTACTTTGGAAGCCTATCTCACAAATGGCACTTTCAGTATGAACAGTAGGTATCTTGTAGCAGAAAATGTACTTGGTGAGCTAATATTTCCAAAAACAGATTATTTCTTTTTAAGTCCTGACTAATCATTTAGGCAGGTACAAATCGGATCTAAGGCTCCGATAGCAGCATCTTCTGAAATGGATAACCTGCTTTGTTTTTTTTCTGTAGGGGTGTCAGCATCCACGACTAGAAGATACTGCGCTGTGTTCCCGTGGGTTTTGTACATGAGTATTTATGGGTGTAAGCATGTGTTGCAGTAGGTCGACTGGGCACATGGCCAAAATCCTAGTTTAAGAAGTATCTGATAACTTCCAAGTGTTATGCCTCTACCAAAGTAGTTTGAACTAGTTACTGTGTGCTCTGGGGAAAACTAGTGCTATAATGGCAGACAATAGAGAACTGGTCTGTAGGGAGCAGATACGTACATCTTCCTGCAGGAGGCCTTATATAAGCTGTAACAGTGGTGTTCTTTCTCTGTTGGGCTCAGTCACAAAACGACTTTTTGTCCTTATTGCTTGTATTGAAAAGCATTTTTTAATTTCACTGCTATACTGATTAGAAGACAAACTACTTCATGGTGTGTTCGTGTCCTTTGCTTTTGTGGCAACACTCTTCAGTTTACATGGCTGTTGATGTTTGATCACCGGTAGTATCTTAGGGAGTAACAAATCTTTGCCTTACTTTGGGGGCAAGTAAGAAGTCTGATCTTCTCTGGGAAATGTAGAACTCTTCTTTCTTATGCTGTTAATCTCATTTATGCACCTGTTGAAATGAACCTTAAACTAGGGTAGTCGGCGCTGGCATGCGATGGATACATTGAAAAATTGCCTTCTACAGGAGTATCTATATCTTGTTGTCCTGTGTCTCTGAAAAATACCTTGCCTGATGCATGATAATACCGGAGTTGACTTTTTATGGCTGCCTCAATGACTGGGTCAGATTTCAGTGTGTATCATTCTCTTAATGAGTCTGTTGCAGTCAGTGAACTAGTTTGCAGTAAAGATGTGGACCTACATTTGTAACTTTAAAAAAAAAAAACAAAACCAAACCTGATTTCTGTTACTGCAGTCTTCAGAAAGATCTCATTTTTTAAATATATCTTGATCCAGTTATTATGCTGGGTAAGTATGATAAGTGATCAGTTGTCAGCAGGCTTGAACTTAAGCCATGATGTTGGGGAAAAGCTGGTTTTTAAACTTCCATAAGACTTCAGTAAAATCTCCCTACTGTGTGATAATTTTCCTTCTCACACCACCTATTATCTGTTCTTATGTAGTCCTTTTGCATTGTTTTGGGAAGGTGCTCCTTTATGCAATACAAGTTTGTCAGCATTTTTCTTTTCTGTTCTTAATTACTTCTCTTCTTTTTTTAGATTAATATACACACTTTAATTGCTATGATCACTTCCCCAGAGTTGCTTTTCCCTATCCTGTGGTATTGCTGTCTTGATGAAACAATTGATCCTTAGAAAAAAACGTGATTTCCAGTGATCCAGGAGTAGACACTGTTTGGCCTGAGTTCAGTGTTTTGGGGTTTTTTATTTGCTTTTCTTGTTTGTTTCCACATTCTTGTTATCCATACTGCCATGCTCAGTTGTTTCTTTAAATTATTATCATCCCTAAGTTTTTATTACTGTCTTGTAACTGCACCCAGATAATTTTTTTTTTCTATTCCTACTGCACAATGGGTTATCTCTCTTGTTTGTGTTTTGTGTTTTTTTTTTAATTCAGATGGTTAAAGAATTCTTACTTTATCCTTTTTTATTCCGGACTCTGAAATCACCTTGTTCTTTCCAGATCAGTTCCTTCTTTCCACTCTTGTAGGCTTGAGACTTCCCCTGCCCTTTTGGCAGCTAGTTATTGATAAACTTTAGATCTGGAATTCTCCCTTAACCTTTTTTCCCTGCAGCTCCTTCATTAGTGGATATTTCTGCTGGTGATCTGGGCAAGGCTCACTGAAGGGAAGAAGGGTCAGTATTCAGTGCATCTGTGCATCACTAGTAATGGTAACTAGTCAGTGTACCTAGGAGTTAGTGACTGAGGTGTTATGGTAGTGATTATCTGCAGCTCTGAAGAGAAGCAGCCTTTAATTTTATCCGTTGGTAGTTTTGTCAGCTGCTTTCCTATCACTGTCAGAAAGATGTAAGAATTTGTCTCATCTTCAGATCTGTCTTGAGTTACTAGGAGCTATGCTGTAAATCAGTTCAGTAAAAGTATCAAGACTTTACCTAGGACGAACTTTCATGTGAAGCGATTTCGTTGTTTCCATCTCTGCTAACTTGAGTAAGAGGCTGTACGTGTTGGGGTCTTGCAGATGGAGGGAAATTTTCCGTGGAAGTACCAAGTAAAGCTGATGCTTGCTTGGTTTATTTGTTAGGAAATTAACTCATTTTGGGACCTGACCAGTATCTATTAAGCCTACAAAAGATAGGGTCACTCCTTCATTCATCCACCTTCCCTCTGCTCTTTGACTTTCCAGAAATGGAGTAGAAATAGGAAAGTGTGCTATGTTGGAGTCTGAGTTCAGAAGGTGTGATTAGAGTTCCTCTTTCTGAGCCATAATTGAAAGTGAAGTTGCTGTTTAAGTTCAGAGGCTATTTATTAGCTATCTAGTTATCTGTAAGATACGTATGGATTAAACTTTAGAAGTAGGCCCTTTGAGTCAGAATTGACTGCTGCTGCAGTTGCTGTCATCCTTATAAAGTTGCAAGCTGTTATCCCTGACACATGGAGATGACCTTGGCTTGGAACATGAAAGCCTCTACTATGGTAATGTCTTTGCTATGACCTTTGGTTTTGGCTTAGATGTTCAGTGCAGGAATCTTCTTGGTTTCCAGATCAAGTTAAGATCTTATGGCCAGGTGTTTCCGAGTACTCTGGCAAATAAATCGGTCTCACTGTTCTTTCTCTGTCCTTTTGCCTTGGAAGCTGCTGCTGAACTGGATGAAAAGAGAAGGCAGCTTTACACATCTTCACTCAGCCTTGTACCCTTCTGGTGGTGGGTGGCTACTAATGCAGGACTAAAGGAAATGATGGACGCGAGACCCAAAGGGAGAGGATAGAGCAAAACGTTTGCCATCTGAAGCAGTGTCTTAGAATCCCTTTGTTAAGGGTAGAAGAGCCACAGCGCTGTTGTGAGGACTTGAGAGATCCAGTAGTATTTTAATGTTACTGTGGGTATTGCTAAAATAATGACACAAGGTGGTGGTGTAACTGAAGGAGGGACAGGAAGGAGAACAGCTCATCTCCTGGGAGACAACTGTTAACAGCAGGCAGGAGAACTGTTCCTCTGTTTTTAGCACACAAGTGCCCAGAGTGTGAGGGGTAGTCAGCTCAGCCTTGCTGTGAACATACAGCAGGAACGCTGGCTCTGTCAACATAGCAGTATCTTATTTATCCTGACTTGATAGTGAAATGACAGACATGAATAAAAGCAGATGCAGTCACCATGAACTTCTGTAAATAACAGCAGAGGGGTCATTTTCACATGCAAGGCTTTAAAAGTATCTCAAACTTTGCAACAAAAGTTTAGGTAATGCTTTGCCATCACAGCTTTTATTATCTTTTTTTTTATTAGGAAAAGCTACTTGAAATTGTGTCCTCGTTTCCCTTGAGGATTAAAAAGGTAAAGCATCCCACAGCTTCATTTTGTTTGGTAATGACTGTTTTCTTTCTCTCCAGAGACAGAATGTGCTGAAGATATGGTCTCTACTACTGCTGTAGCGCCTACGACTCCTAAACAGACTACTAGCCAGGTTCCAACAACAACTAGCCCGGCACCAACTGCATCGCCCCCAAATCCTGTGGTTGGTAAATACAATGTGACTGGTCCAAATGGAACCTGTGTACTTGCCTACATGGGGTTACAGCTTAATATCACCTACCTAAAAAAAGATGAAAAGGTATGCTTTTTTTTTCTTCAAAGCCCTCAGATTCCTTTTTTTTGGGGGGGGGAAACTTAGTAAATTATTATAGGCTAACTTTTTTCTTTAAAAATCATGGTTCTTTGTAGTGTTCATCCATGATTGTCCTCTATTTGAATTACTTAACTTGGACTAGACTAGTGATGATTCAAACAGTTCTCTTCTACCAAAAGTGGGCATTAAAGATTTTTCCATTCAGTAAGAGTACAAAACTTGTCTGTCAAATCCAGTAAGTGTATATGGCCATTCCGCCAAAGCAGTAAAAATTATCAAGATATAAGCAGGAGGATCCTATTATCAAAGATGCCATCTAAACAAGACATTTAAACTGTTAAATAAAAGACAGGAATTTGGCCTAAGGCACCTGAATGAACACAGTGAATGACTATTAGAAGGGAAAATTATTATTTTTTTAAAACTGGACAGGCTTGTGACTTAACTTCGGGGCAGCACCAGAGAGGCTTGGGTTTGATTTCAATGCTTAAGAGCTACTTAATGGCTAATTTTAACAGCAGAAATGCTACATGGTTTATGTAAGATCCAGCCCTGGCACAGCTTCTTTCCCTCCATTGTTGATGCAAAGCGCAGCCTGCCAGCCCTGTGGACAAACCCATTATCCGCTAACTGGTAAGGCAAAGCTCTGAGCATAACCCTGAAGGGATTGGTGAAGGCCCTCAGTAGGAAACAATGACCAAGGGTCAGCAAACGTTTAGATTCAGTAAAGCTTTGTTATAAGGACCTTTGATCACAAGCTGCTTTTTCCTATCCTGTGGCTTAATCTGAGGTAATGAGGACAAGTGCAGGCAAACAAATTATGGCTGCTTTTGTGTAGTTTAAGTTGGATCTTGGTGGTAAAGCACCTAGTATGAGGAGGGTGGTGTCTCTATAGGACTTAGCTGCTTAATGCTGCATGTGGTGGTGCAAAGGAATCTATTGCATTTATTTATGATGATGATGATGATGACTGAGAGGTAAAATCGTGAGCGCTGATAGCTAGTGTGTGGCTGTACAGTAGCTGGTTATGATGGACTGTGTTTTTAGGCACCTTAATTGTGTGAAATTCCCTAAGCTGTGTCCTATAGCATGGCATTATAGCTCTGCTGGAACAGCTGATTTCTAGGGTAATGACCAGTGAGGAGGTGGCAAATAGGTTTTCCAAAGTCACATGTGGGTCAACTAAGAGCTACTAAAGGTTTCTATTGGATTGTTTAGCAAGTGCATTTAACCCACAGAAGATACAAGACAGTATAAAATCATGTACCATGGGCAAAGACAAAGCATTTTGAAGTGATGTGCAAGATGATCGTGCTTACAGGCAGTCCCCTTGATTATGTCAAAGCAGTATTTTATAGCGTGTTGCCCCCTGCGTAGTGGTGGTTACTAATGTTTTTCCTTATGCTGCTAGGACCAAAGAAGTTTAGTGTGGAGAAAGCAGCAGGTTATTGGCCACAGCCAGTCCAGGCTGCAGAAAGCTTCGTTAGGCATGCAAAGATGCCCTTTGTTCTCTGTACCAGCCTGGTAACTCGGGTAACTTGCATGTATCTGCCCAGTTGTCTGTAAAATGTGTTGGCAAACACAGCATTGTATGTGAGTACAAGCAAGTTAGAAGTTGACTGAACATACGGTGATATCTCTTCAAATGTCATAATTGATCCTCTTCTCTCATAGATGGGATTGGATTTGCTGAATTTCATACCACGTAATACAACTTCTTCTGGGACGTGCGACAATACATCTGCTGCCTTGAGTCTGACTTTCGACAAAACAAGGGTTATCTTCCGCTTTGCATTGGTAAGAATCTCTAGACAATGCATGTAGGGTCTGCAGGATTTCTCATGAGGGAAAACTAATTAGGGTGAGTACAAGAGAAAAAAGATGCAACTACAGGAAGAGGGAGCCATTCCTTTGTTTTTAATACTGGGATTTAGAGGGTTTAATCCTTGGTAACTCCTGCAAGGAAAGAACATATCCATGTATGTACACTCACATATGTATAGACAGACATCTATTTTGTTTGTAATGGGCATCTCTTTTAAGTTTATATTGCCTACTCTAAAGCTTCTTGCCCAAGCTGGGAACAGTTCTGCTAATAGCCTGTGACAAATAGGCATCTTATCTCATCATAAAAGTCTGGAACTGGATTTAAGTCCTCATTAATATTCTGTGTACATCCCAAGAACCACGTGTGCTTGTCTTCTGGACTCCTGTGATGGTTGGAAATCCTGTTTCCTGCAGCCCTGCCCCAGTGCTGTGTTAGAGCTGTGGACCCTTGAGGACTGAATCCACTCTGTGTGTCAGCTTCATGCTGCTTTTAATAATGCAATCGCCTAGACCTGTTGCTATTAAATGACTGTCCACATCTCTGTGGGGTACCGAGCTCCTTTAAAGCTGTATCTGTAGCACAGGTGAGATCATTGTGCTAGCCTGGTTAAGGCATGGCCACCTTTAGTGGCCTAAAGACTATACCTTTAGTGTGGAGGTCAAGTCAGCAGTCTGAGAGGTGACAGTCCCCCTTTCTCTGCCTCCGTTCCCTCCCCCAAAGTAATTTTCCCTAAGGTTTGTACCTCCTGTAGCTTTTACCTCTAAAAGTGCAACTAAGCACTTCCTGTGGATGCTAATCCCAATTGTGGACTACCCTTTGAAAACCTTTCTCAAAATGCATGCAGAGTTGAACTGGAACGTTAACAGCTTATGTTGTACATCATTAGCTTAAATAACTACTGGTTTCTTTTTTAAAAGAATGCAAGTACTGAAAAATTCTTCCTGCAAGGTGTGAATGTAAGCACGACTCTGCCTTCTGAAGCAAAAGGTAGGGACTTTCAAGTCTACTTTCAGTGATGACTACTACTATAAATATTAAGGGTTGCCTGCATTAAATAACATGTTAGAAATGTTGGGGATGAATGCATGGAATTTAAGCTCTTTGAGCTTACAACTCCTGCTCTTCAGGATTCTGTAATAAGACTTTCTCTTACACAGTTCCAAAGTTTGAAGCATCGAACAACAGCATGAGTGAGCTGAGAGCTACAGTAGGGAACTCCTACAAGTGCAGTGCAGAGGAGAATCTCCAGGTCACAGACAAAGCCCTTGTCAATGTATTTAATGTTCAGATCCAGGTTTTCAAGATTGATGGAGACAAATTTGGGGCAGGTAAGAGGTTTACATTTGGGGAGGGGGGAACCTAAGATCTGTGAAGTGCACTTTAATATAAACATGTAATATTCTGCAGTCAAACGCCAGGTTGTGGGTGCTATGCTTAGTGCCTGCATGCCCTATTACAGATGGTGTGGGGGCTAGTGTGAGAAGTATGTAAAAAGCTTTGAAGTACCTAGGGCTTCTTCCTTGTGGTCCAGAGAAGAGTTAAGGAAGAGCATTAACTTTCCCTCCTAACTGTGTGCAGAGAGTTGTAGGAAAGGGGTAAAGTTCTGGGAAGTTTGTTCCTTTTTTAGTTAATGCTGTCCTTTGTGACTGTGGTTAAAGCAAAATGGCTAAGCGAGTTGCATGGATGTATTATTATCACTAAGCTTGTGCATAACAGTAACGGCTCTTGAAGGAATCGGTTATTATTAATCTCTCTATTATGCATGCAACTAGTACTGAAAGGCTTCATCCTGAATGATCATAGTTAGTGGACTTGGCTTTATTTTGGTTGCTGGCAAGCTAAGCTAGGAGTTAACTCGAGCCAGTTTTATCTATGTGCTGAGAGCAGAAGCTTGAGTTCTGGATGTAGCCATCTGTTGGTGTGCTAGTGCCTAACATGGGTCTCTTTTCTTTCTCTTCAGTGGAAGAATGTCAACTGGATGAAAATAACATGCTGATCCCTATAATAGTCGGTGCAGCCCTTGCTGGTCTTGTTCTAATTGTCTTGATTGCTTACTTGATTGGCAGAAAGAGGAGCCATGCTGGATATCAAACAATTTAATGACTTGCACTAAAACCCAGTGTAGATGAAAAGCAATTGCAAGAAGCTGGGAAAAAAACACCCCACACATTTCCCCTGAGCTAAGATTGATATTGTAAGGGAACACCTTTTCTTGCGAATTGCTGCTTCTTAAAGTCTGCTTTATTAAATGTGAAATCATCTTGCAGCATTTAACTATGCACAAAAATAACTTCTGAAAATTCTGGTGTTTAATTTTGCTAACTAGTTTAAATATTTACCCACTTAGAAACAAGCTAAAAGTTTTTAAGGGTGCTTTTTTGGAATTGGCATAAGGTAATGTCAGCTAAAGATTCCAAAGAGGGATGTTGCTAATTCACACTGACTCTATTTCAGAACTCTTAACAAAGGGAAAAGGTTCACTCTTCATACTGCTGCCATCCAGCGATGATGATAATTATACTGATGATGCATTTAAAGAAATTTAGTAACAACTGACAAAATTGAAATTTGAAATCTAAACTCCACCTTGTCTCTTAGGTGTGTATTTTTTACTAAGCTTTAAACTCAATGCCTGGCATATGCAGGGTGTGAACAACGCAATACTCAAACCTTACAGGAACTCTTTATGATTGGACAACTCCCCTGTTTGATATTTTTGATGCTCTGCCAGCTCGTTAGGAGCTGGTACTTTTTTAAAATGGGTGTTATTTTTATTTACCTTTTTTTGTAAAGTGATTTCTGTCTCTTCTGTTGGAAGGTCCAGAGAGATCCTGTTACTGCACATGTGTACAATATAGATCTCAATCTGCTGATTCTCTTGCTTTAAACTTGGCTGGGGGGTTGTACACTTTAAGGATCAGTTCTTATGTATGCATTGCCTGTAACAATGCTAATAAAGACACTTTTTTTTCTGTATACCTTAGTGTTGCTAATCACTCTTAAAAACATTTGACCATTTGGTAAGTACTAAAGTCATGGCTGGGCTCTACTTTGGAAGCTTGAAACAATCCTTAGTGTGGAGCTGTGTTAAACAAGTGTTTATTTTTTCTCTGTGGCACAAAGGTGAGGCTTAACTGTGTATGTGTCTTCAGAACAGCCCCTTGTTTTGGACTTTGTTTGGAAACAGGTAAAACTTCTGTGTATCAGTAACCTGAGCTCTGGAGAAGTTAATTCTTCTGTAACATTGCTGTTTGCTGCACAATGTCAAGGTATTGGTCTGCCCTGCTAAGCATAGCTTTCTGAAAATGCTGCTAAGATAGTTGCTATAAGGACTGTGGAAATTACATTTTAGGTTTTATTTTGAAGTTGGATTCTTACCACAGAGTAGGAAACGCATGCGTGCTGAGGTCCGTGTGTTGTAATGTGCTTGGAAATGAACCTTTGTGTTTAAAGCTTCCCTGACTCTTTCCTGCAGTAATGTTTTGGTGTTACCAGTACTAGCTACACAGGGCAGAAACCAAGGCACACTGAAACACTGCACAGAACACTGTTCTCCCGACAGGGAGAACTGAACACGTGGCAGTAAGGCCATACTTTGGACCATCTGCCCTGTTACCTTGAAGGCGCCTGGAAACTGCATTTTGCCAGTGGTGAATAAACTAGTATTTCCTAATACCTGGTGACATATAAGATCTATGGTACTGCTAATGTACTTACAATTCAGTACTCAAGAAAAAAGGATGTCTGTCTGGAACCAAATAGCTCGGAAATCATACTGTTGAGTAGCTGTCTTTACTTGTCTAGAAGAGTACTCATCTACTTCCTCTGAAAAGTTGTGGGGTTCTTTTCCTGCTGAGGAATGAAAGAAACTCAGTCTGCAGGGGGTAAAAAAGAGATAAGCCTTCCTTGACAAGGAATGAAGAGAGCTTGGAGTAGAGTCTGAAAAAGAGTGTGGGGTTAGGTGAGGCTTTCCACAGTAGCTGTTCCACAGGGAGAATAAAAAGCACAAATTGCTGGCCTCTCTTTAGTCTTCCTTCCCCAGCAGGAAGGTGAGGGAAAGGATTTGGCCACGAGAGGGCTCTGCAAGGACAGGAAAGGAATTCACAGGTACCTGGCCCCAGCAGGGCTGGAAGGGGCCGAAGTGCCAGGGCTACTGGTTTGCTTGTTTCTGCCAGGGGGTAGGATATTTAGACTTGCATTAAGGTACAGCTTTGGAACTGCCCGATGTCTCCCCCTGTCAAGGAAGAAGTCTGTTTGTGCTTACCTTCACAAGTGTTTCTCCCCAAATTTTTAGGGACGTGGGTACATGAGGATATAGCACCTGTAGTGCAACCTCAGTACACCAGCACAAAGTAGAAGTATAGCATCTACTTTCAGCATCCCTTACAACAAAGTGAGAAATGCTGCTTCCAGATTTGAGTCAAATTACTTGTTACCTACTGTGCTAGAGCTTGAAAATCCTGAATGAGCCTATAAAAATATTGAGTGGTTATAGAGGAAGTTTTGCTGCTGCTTTCTGTAGCCTGGGCTTGCACGTGTTTCTTGCTGCCTTTACCTAAAAAGCTGTTATACTGTAACTTTTAGTGAAGATAAAGATCACCTTCCTCATTGCTGTCCTGCCCTGCACTTTGCCTTATTTACTGAGTTCCTTAAGTGACAGCAGCAAGGAAAAAGGAAGCCAACTACTGGCAGTCAGGAAAGAGATCAGCTAGTTGGCTCTCTTCACACCAAGAAACAGGTTCTGACAAATTAAATAAATTTATTTTATACAAATGATAATGGTGTCACAGTTAATACAGTAGGAAGGATATGTAATTTTATACACCTGGGTCTTTTTAACATTACAAAATGCCCTGAAAAGACAAGGATGGTGACTGCTTTTTTTAAAAGGAGTGTCCTGACACTGATCACATTCTACTCTGAAAACACTTTAATCCTTTAAAAAAAAAAAACCCAACAAACACAAAACAGAACCACCAATTCCAGTTATGAAGTCTGACATACAGTACAAAGTGTTAACAACACTTACTTGAAAGGCAGGAAAATTGGTCAAGTGTCAGTTAACTCATGGAAAGCTTAAAAGTGTGCTTTAGTCAGTGCAAATAGAGGAATGTGTCAATTGCTGTAGTATCTGACCACCTGGTTAAATCTAGTGAGTTATCCCTGAGAAAGCAACTTCTCTCTGCAAGTCTCTCGGAGTTTGTTGATTGTTGTCATGGACAAGCTTCCAGGGTCTGTGAATATTTTCTGGGGGCAAAAGGAGAAAATTCTTAGTTAAAATCCTGTCTTTGGACAACATTCTGGAATTCTCGTGTGATTCTCTGAAGTGTGAAATCCCTGCTTTGATATCCATATGGTGAAAAAGCTTACTGCTGTTTGGCATTCTTGTAACAGGGCAGCATCTTCATCTACTCTGCTGTAAAAACATGGCAAACCTGCAGCTCATAACAAGTGCTGTAAGTTACACAAAAGCTAGTTTGAATATAAGTGTCCAGTTAAAATAATTTTAGAAGGCATTTGTGTTGGTGGATGGCAGGCATACTTAAAACATAGGAAGCTATCCTGGGTAATGCTACAAAGCACCAGTGTGTTTCTCATGTGGTACTAGCATAAGTTGTTCAGGCTCTGGAACATATACATGCTTACAACAATATGTTCGTACTGCAAAAAATCAGTCTTAATCCCTTGCTATATTACCTTCGTTCTTCTCTACTGAGCTTATTTTGCTGTCACACATCTGTAATATTTCTTTTTGCTTTGGCTCGTTGCTCAAGAACAATACACTTGTTTTCACTGCTTCATCTAAAACTTCTGACTGAACAAAACTATATGAAGCAAGCTGCAAATTTATGCACTTTATTCTACAGTTAAGATGTGTGGGCCCCTCAGTTCTCTGTAGTTGTAACTGACAACTCTGGAGATGAGATTATAATTGAACCAGTTTTGAACAGTGTTCTGGTAAAGAAGTCTGCATTTGCATTAAACTAAAAACTTAACATTTTGTTCAGGGGGAACAGAGGCATACAATATTCAACTGTCATCACCTCCATTATCTGTACTTCTGGAAAGATAAAAAAAAAAACAAACCCAAAAGTATGTGTTTCAAAGACAGATAAGAACCTAACCTAAATTGTTTATTTAATTGCCTTGAAAGCCCCCTCACTACAGTAACTAACACAGTTAAAATCAATGTTTTATTCACAGTAACTGCAAGAAAAAGATAGTTGATTTTTCTAAAAACAGCTGCTGTAAAATGTAATGTAATTAAGGGGGAGGAAGGGGGGAAGTCCTTCAAGGTCAAGCAGTTGTATCAGCCTCTGAACTGGTATTTTCACTGCAGTTAACATTTAACAAAACTCTTATTCTAAACCCTTTATGGAATGGGAAAATCCTCAACCATCTCCCCTCTAAATTAAGCTGTACCTGTGACTTATTTTTCCCTTGTTCCTTTACTAGTGTTTCTGAGCCTTTTAATTAAGTGAACTTATTTTTCTTCTCTGACCAGCTCTGATGTGAGCTCTCTTGGGAGTAGAAGTCACCTATCGGGATGCAGTTTTTTGCACACTTAGCAAACAATGATAGTTGGTCAAGTGATTAATGACAGAAGTGCTTCTGTTATATTTTTTGCAATTAACATTTACATTTCAGTCTTCTGAGTTAAGCTCTGAACCTAGTGTTCTATACAGATTTGGCATCCAATCTATTAATAGTTTACAAGAATAATTCTTAGTTTGCAGGTTATGAGACTTGAGCACAACTTCATGGATTTTGTCTGGAAAAAAGAACTTAGTGCTACCTTTTTGTTCTTTGACTAAACATAATGCTTTATATTCTGGCACTATGAAGATTTATCAATGCAAGTTTAAAATTCTCTTTGTGTCTATTCTACAATATTCCATTACAATTCACCTGAAAAAAAGGCACAGGAACACAACACAAAGTTCACTGAAAGAATGCACTAAAGTTATTTTCTGGTCAGACTTCCTGCCTTAACTGGTAAAAAGGGCAAAAAGAATTTTTTTCCCTGTAAGACAGATAAAGTGAATGTCTTACTATATATGGATTTAGATGATAATTCTTTAAAAAAATCTTTAAAAGGTTTACATTTCTTATATAAAAACATTCTTCATCCCTTTGCAATTACTTATAGACTGTATCCACCTTTTTGACCGAGCAAAACATTTCTAAGTCAGTCTTGTTTTCAGTTTGTAACAACTGAAAGCTGCAGAGGATTTACCTGCATGAAGCTGTGACACTCAGTTACAAATGTTCCTTTGGTGATCTGCTTAAATTTATCACAAATGTCAGGGAAATTCGTGGCTTCCAAAATAAAAGCTTGGTGTTGCTTAATTAATGTTAAGGCCACACGGAAGATGATCTTTGACCCTTCATAGAATAAACAATCCCATATTCGGAGCACAGTCTGCAGGAAAGGAGAGAATTCAGATTATAGCTTCTTCATTTCCAGTAGGTAATTATTACTGAAGCAGTACAAATAACGATCATAAGTGTATATTGAGAACTTTATGTTACTGATTACCTCAACTGGAAGAATGTCAATGAACAAGCATATAAACCAGCGTGATACCACTAGGGTCCACATGACTCCATGTCTTTCCATCAGCTCTGCCACAGCTGGAACTTTCATTTTCACAAGTTCTCCAAGGACTTCCTGATCAGTTTTCAGGCCCAACATAGCAGGACTGTAATAATCTTGGAGAGAAGAAACCAAAATTCAGGAATCTGTGGACATTATTTTTTTCACAAAATTGAAGAGAATGTCCTGTACAGCTCAGTGTATAAAGACATATTGAGCCAATGAATCCTAAGTAAATTAAACCATGCAATGAAGGTGTCTGCATTGTGGTCATACAGCACTTCTCTTTCAGCCAAGGCTGAGCCTTCTACACAAACACTTCAGTCATGCCTGCCAAACTATCTTCTTTCTGATGTTTTGTGGCAATTCATTCTTCCTTCCCAATGGAGGATAATCTAAGGCATTTTTAACTACTACCTTAAACTGCAAACATCTTACTAATATTTGAACAGTTCAGTACAACGCCACCTCTTTCCCATGTGTGGGGGCTGGATACCTCCCCGTCCACACAATACCCAGACAGGTAACAAAAAAACCCAAAACCAACCCATAGGGTCCAGTCGCAAACTGGAAATGTGAATTTCTGAGAGTGTCAACTGTACAGGGGTGCTGGAGACCAGATACTACTTGTAGGGTATGACCTAGCAATTAAGAGTTTTTCTCTTTTTTCAGAGCCAAGGAAATCCCATTTTTCATAGAATAATTCCAAAAGGAAGTAAATGACAGCTCCCCTGGGCAACATCTCTTCCTACTTAATTTATCTGTGAGACAGTGGTTGGAATTAGACCTACATCTCCTACACTGCTGATCATCGCACTAAACCATTAAATCCAAAATTAAGAAAAATGGAGCACGCTACAGCTGTTACTCCACAGCCTGTTTGACAGGGTAAGCATTTTTATAACCAAGGTGCAGGATGCGTAACAAGCATCTCCATTCTATAAACAAGTAGTTCTGGGTATACTTAAGGGAAGAAAATTATTATTTTAGTTCATAAGAATTCAGATGGCCCAGCATGGGACAAGAGTTACACAGATGTTTGAGGAATTTGTATTCTGGGTTTAGATGTTGACAGAAACATTTAAGCTGGACTTGATGGCTCCAGCCCTAGGAAGCAAACATTGATGGTTCATTACTGTTTTGCTGACAAGACCTATGTTATTAACGTTATTTACTGAAATAAATAACTGCTAACATAAGCACCTTTCCCCGTGTTTCTTTCCTTCACTGACTCTGGACAGCTGCAATTCTCGCTAACTTAGCTGGTTGCTGCCAAGGTTTCTGGACACACATAGCATAGACTGATGGTTCACATAAAGGTGAAAGAATCGGAAACAGCAAAGTCTATTTGTCTGAAGTAATTTTAATAAAACCTCCCAGTGCATCAAATAAATTTAACATGTCCAGATTATGCAGTACATTTATAACCACTTTAATTTCTCTAATGAAATCGCAAGAGCAGTTTAATATTCTACTCTTTTCTATGTCAACGGTTTTCTTGAACAGACTTCCCACCCCAGGAGCTATTTGCTCTCCATTTGTCCTGTTCAAACTGCAGAACATATACCGGCATTTTTATGGTTCTAAGGAGCATTGCATTCAACCTTTAGGAATATCACTTCTTGTCTGTGATCCTTATTTTCTTTGTTCCCATTGAAGAATGATTGATAGGTAAAACTCCTCTACAGACGTAAGAATCACTGCCACTATATACATTCCTTTAACCATTTGTCTTTCAATTGCTTGCAGGGAAAGCTCTGAGAGCTAAAGCACAAGTAACTCTGTGAAAAAAAAGTGTACTAAAACCAAACAGAATCACACCATGACCTCAAAGTCAACACAAAACCTTCTCTTTCTCCATATTTTGTGGTAGTGTTATGCTCATTTGTGAATTGGCATGTAGGTAAAGTAATGTTAACTGGCTGAGTAATCCTTTTTTTAAATGCTGCTTCAATGTAAGTGAAAAGCAAAGAATCACATTTCACATAACAGAACAAGCCTTCCCTTTCCTACCCTTCCTCCTCATACATCCACAAACCATTTTTTTTTCCTTTTTTTGTGCTCCTGAGACATGCGAGTACTTAAAACTTCTTCAAGTTACCACAGGCAAGTGTCCTCAGGAGGAAGGACAGCAGCCCACATGCTCTCTGCTCTGCACTGCTGCAATCATCCGATATGCTGAAAACAACAGCAGCTGCTATTTTTAATTTGTACAGCAAAGTAAATGTCAGAATCTCAGTGAGAACGCAACCGGACACCCACCCAGCTTTTTGAGAGCTGGTGAGTAAAAAGTTAATAGCCAGGCAACTTGGATACATCACTCCTTGAATTACTGAAGCAGCAAGCAGCCAGAAAGCCTTGGCGCAAATTAAGATTTTGTTCAAGTTTGTTAGATTGTACTGCTGGACAGAAAGGAAAAAAGGAACTATTCATTTATCTGGGGCAGCCTCCTGCTGTTCCTCGTGGAGCAGGAGCGGCTCCCATGTGCCCTGGTACACAGCTCTGCAACGTTCAGCCCAGTGCTGCTGCACAAGCAGGAGTGATTAACGATTTTATGCAAGCGCCAATAACTGACAAGCATTTTTTTTCTAGTATATTAGCTGCCAGTACACAACAGAAAGAAGTTACATTAGAACAGTCTGCATCAAAGACATTTTTATATGTAATTATTAACCATTAATTATACTTAATGTGAGTATTATTATTACACATAATTAATATGTAATTATAATTTAATACATAGTTTTTATACACTTTTATACATAAATGTATGTATATAAAATTAGCTCCTCAAATTAGGAAAGCCGCATTTCCAATCCTCCAGAAACATTCCTACAGGACCCCGTATTTGTGCAAAAAATTTACCCACAGATCATTTACAAGGAACATAACAGCATTGCAGTAGCCCGGGGGATAGCACAGATCTAACCTTATGGCTCTAACATCGATCTTCTGAGGGCAGCGTTACCCCCGGAGGGGTGCCAGGCCCCCAGGCACAGCTGCCCCACAGCACATCCAGCAGCACCCACGCCTGCACTCTGCCCAAGGGACCCGCACCAAGTCATCAGGGCTACACAGGGTTAGCCAGAACTATGCAGGCGAGTCAGAAGAGGATCCAGCGTCATGCTCGAGCCATCTTTTATGATCCATGTCTGGTCTGACTAGTAAAAATGATTTTGTAACTTGTTTCAGTGCCTAAGTGCTTGGTAACATTTAAACTGCATGGTTCTTCTGTTCTTGTTTGCTAGGGATGCCCAGTCCCTAAGCCTTCTGGAAATGTCCCGTCAGCAAAAATCCTGCAGCTCTCCCTTGCTGCAAATGTTTCACTGTGTGCCCTATTTTCCTAATCTTTTATAATTGGCTGCTCTGCCCAGAATCTCTCCCTGAAGTCAAGATATCCTTGTTTGTGAAAGTCTACACAAGCCTGACCCTCCCCCATACTACAAAGCTGCTTTTCACAAGATACTGTGCAGCAAATTATTTTTACTCACCTACCATCAAAATACATTAGCTTGATGTTCCTTCCATCATACCAATTATTTGAAATTTCTAGATTTGCATGATACACATTTAATTAGCATATTAATTATTTTTCCTCTCACAATAATCTGGCAAAATAGTGAGCAGTTGATGACCCAGAACAGACCTGAGCCAGTAACCGCTCCTAATCTGCCACTTACTAATTAAAAAAAAAAAATAAATCAAATGTAGGCTGATTATGTTGTGTATCTATTGATCTAGGTTGGTTTATAGGAATGTCCTCTGACAATATATCATCCCCCTAAAAAAACCACATGGCCAGATTGCTTCCTTTTAGTCCTCAAATTGTCAAACAGAAGTGATAAATGTTAACATTTAGATGATGACATACTACATTACTATTCATTGCATCTTCTTCTGGAAGGCAACAAATAAAATATTGTCTTAAAAATTATTATATTCTATTATTAAATTATTATTACTGAATTCCAGTAAAAAGTTCTAGATGAAAATTAAGTTTGCCAGTATGAAACTACTCGTTTCCAAGGTCTTTTCTAAACTGGTCCTAGGACTTTCCTTACTTTCCTCTGGTCCTAGGCTTTCCTTTGTTTGCTGCTTACCCACATGCACCAGCTTTGCCTACTCTGTTGTTCCTGGTGCCTGCCTATGGATTTTGGATGCCTTGTTAAGTTTAGGAGTGCCCAAGAGCATAGCAGAGGGCAATGCAGGCAGCACCCCATGTGAAATTCACCCCACCGACTGCCCCTTCCTCATCAAATTCCTTACCCTGAAGAGCAGCACAGCCCCATGGTTCTGCAGGGATCACTTCCTCTTGGAGCTGAGCAGCAAAAAGGAAAAGCCAGTTTCACCAACTGCCAGGTATTTTATTGCTACTGTACAGCACGGGTGACTAGATGAAGGGACTTTTTTTACTTGTTTAAAAGGCTTTTTGTTACTAACACTGCACTGACTGTGACATGCTGTCACTTAGCTTGAAACCCGTTCTAGTTCAGCATCTGGCAGATATTCCTTAAACTACATTTCACTGTCTCCCTATCACAATAATTAACACCTCTCTGAATCCTACCAGGATGTCCGGGACTAAGACATAACTGCCTGCTTGTGCTCCAGAGCAGTAATGAGATTTGCAGGAAATAAGGATAAAGCTTTTAGGGACTGTATGACCTTGTTCTCTGTTACAAATAGATTAAGAGGTTCCAAAAATAAAAGTTTAAGAAGCAGTACTCTTATATCCTTAAATTATCTCTTCAAGTCAGAGCTGCAGAAGTTAAAAAAGAATCCGTAAGTCTGTTGTGCATATGTCAGGTTAAATATAAATACTCCTACTGGTACTAACATGATATGAATTCTTAATGTTATACAATACCCAAGACAAGACCCCAACTCTGCTGCTTATCTTCCAGCATTTCTAACTATTATTTCAAGAGCCCATACAACCCAGCCTGTGACAAACTGAGTGATTTGTCTTGACAATCCAATTTATTTAACCAAACTGAAAAAATAAAAATTAGCTGGTTTAACTTTTCTCACAGTCATAAGCAATGTAAAATATTTTATTCACAATTATATGTTTATAATGTCCGCTTATTTGATAGAGGGGGATTAAAGTTCTCTCTTCTTCCCCATACACCCCAAACGGCTCATTTGTTATACCAATATGTAACATTCCAAAATGTCTTCTTACTGTAGCATGTTACCGTTTGCTACCAGACTTCACTGGAATCCAGAAGAGACAAATGGAGCAGGCGTCCATGCTGGCAGGCAAAAGCAGAGGTTGCCATGAACAGGATTGGCCAACTTCATGAAACGCACTCAGTTCTACATTTCAAGTCAAAACAGAAACAGATTCCACTATGTGCTTTTGTGGGAAAGAATCCTTTCCAGTAATCCTTCACTATAAAAACTTAGCTGTTTCCATGTCACTAAATACAGGGGTTATTTTAAATAACCTTGGCAGTACAAAGTTTTCCTTTCCAAAAAGATATGCTATCATAGCTGACTTTATGAACTTCATGCAACACAAATGGAATGAGTTTCACCACTTCAGTTACAGAGAGGTCAAACTAGATTATGAAAGCAGTCCCTTCTCACCTTCAGAGCATCTAACTGCCATTTATGCTATTCCTACACAATTTACTGACTCACTCGTTCTCCCTGTTGGCGACTCTCGCCTGCTTTCTCCAAGAAGGCAGGGCAATGTTCTGCTATTTTATTTCTACCATGGGATAGTCCAAAAAGGTGCAATAGGTCTTCTAAGAATCCACACGATGAGCCTGGCATAAAGAGTTTGACAACCTATGTTTGGGAGGAAATCAGAAAGTCACAACAGGAAGAGGAGGAAAACTAAGAGTACTGCCAATTCTTTTTGCAATATCAGGCCAAAGTGACCCCCTGCAGATGTCCTGGCCAAAATGATATCCTACAGATATGTGGTTAAACGGCAAGCTGAACTCTTAACTATGTTATTTTTAAAACATAAGTTCCTAATCCTCCAGGCAACTGAAAAAGAAAACAACAACAAAACCAACAAACCAACCAACCAACCCAAAACAGGCTTAAGCTGTATTCTATTTTTCCTTCATCAAACCAAATTGAACCAGAACTTCTGTCCTGAGGTACTGAACACACATCAGAACCAGTGGTAGCTGTATCATTCACAATTGAACATTAGCTTTAAAAAAACCCAAAAACATGAGCAAGCCCAATTCATTTTGGATAGCAGAACTACCTTAAAAATAATTAAAAAAAAAAGTAAGCATTTTATCGATGCTTATTGGTTGTGATACTGAGATTATACAAATTTTAGAATCATAGTATTTTGAGAAATAATTTACTATTAACACCTTTTCAGCGAGCACAAAAAGGCAGTGTTTGATTGTTTCTACATAATCCCATCTGCCTGTATTCACCTCTTGCTTCTGATCCCAAACTTGGAAAATGGATCCTGTGTAGCCGTAAGAGCCCTTTGGTTTCCTATTTGCATTTCACACAGCACAGTGGGATTCTGAGCACACAGTAGCTACCGTTTGGAAATCGACGAAGGATGCTTGTTAATTTTAAAGACAATGGAAAGAAAGGCAAAGATTATATTCTTCCAGACATTACAAAAGGCAGAGATGAAATACAGAGAAACAAAGACTCCATGTGTAACCTCTCAGAGAAACAAATTGAAGGGCATGTTAGAAAGCACAAATGCAACTTTCAGACATTCTAGTTATCGAAAATGAAACTGGTTAATGTTTTTGTTTTATTTTTTAAAATACTAACTCTCTGTTATGTGCTGCTCAGTAGAGACATTTGCATCATTAAAGACTAGTCTAGATTAAAGTTATAGCTAGCAAAGCGCTCTTGTATAGATTACATATAACTGAGCAAAATGCTGTTGGCCAATTCCCCTTTCTTCCCTCTCCCCCCTCTTCGTATCCGCTACCACTGGAATTGCTCCTTTGTGGACAGTGTTTTCATAGTATCAGCGAGCTGACAGACAGCAATGGACATGGGTTATTCACCACTTGGCTGTTTCCAAACGGCCTGGCCTGACTCCAGTCACTGCGCTCTGTGAATTGTGCCAGTCTAAAGAGTTGCATGCTTTGGAGAAGGCTGCAGCTTACTGGGTTGATGATGGCCCCAGGAGCCAAGGCTTTTAATTCACAAAAACACTTTGACAGACTTTTCACCCCAATTTCCTCAAATGGAGGGGAAATTCAGGAACAAGCATTGAAGACTACCACAACTGCTTATCATGCCTGTAGAGGAAACAAACATTTTAAAAAAAGTTTACAATTGTACAGTGAGTCTTAATGACTGATGACTTCAGCTGAATAAGGATTCCTGGATCTGTAGCTTTTTTTTAATTCCTCTATGGGATTAGGAAGAATAGCTATTTTATCAGTTCTCTTCACTGACAAGATTATTCTTAAGACCTCAGCACAAACCACAGCATTTATATTCTCTCACACTTAAGAAGAGTCCCAGTGTTACATTTTCTCCAACTCTTTACAAAAACACTATAGTCACGCCATGGGAACTACTGAGCATATTACTTAAAAGACTGAGACAGAAGCAGGAGGCTTAAAATAGAAAGCTGGACAGACACATATGGTTCTAGCCTGATATTTGGAGAGGGGAACCAATCCAACCCTTCAGTCTGAAGGGAATGAAAGCTACAATCCTCTTGCTTCAAGCTTGAAGAAGCTAACAAGAATTAATTTTAATCTTGAAGCAAGAGGTTTTAAAGCTAGTAGTCTCATTTATTCCTCTTCTAACCATAAATTGAAAGCTTAGTAAAGCATTCAAGTGTTCTGAACATAAAACACATGAATCAGCCAAGGTTGTATTTCCCAAGTATCTCTCAAACGAAATAGTCACTTCTTGTACGTTTAGGTAGACAAGAGTTACCACTGTGCACTGCACATAATTTTCTTCATATAATTTTCTGTGCTGCCAAAGCACATCTCCTTCCACAAACACATTCTTTATGTAGCCACCTATGCTGCATATGCGTTATACTGTATTTTGAAATACTATCAAAGGCTGCTGTCAGTGCTTCTTCATACTATGCCATATTAAAAAAAAAAACAAACACAAAACCACAACAAACAAAAAACAACTTGACAATACAGTTGAGCAATTTAAAATAAACAATTTTGCAGTATCTTAAGTTGCAAATATGATAAATCCAGAGTAAGCACGTCTTAGCTCAGGAAAAGCCAAAGTAATCCTTGGATATATTTACCATAGGAGAAGAGAGTATGTCATCTCTGTATATGACATTAGCAAAACTGAGGTTAGAAAACTGCATCCAGCTCTGATATTCACATTTAAGGCAGGAAATTGAAGAACTGGAAAGGACGTGAAAAAAAGGGTAATAAACACTACTTACAAAAATTGAGCTCTGTAAGGAACTTCTCTACTTGTAGAATTTATGCAAGGAAAATGAAAAGCAAACTTGACCACTTCATAGAGTAAACACTTTAGGCATTATGGTATTTTCAATATAGTAAAAGAAAGTCTTAAAAAGAAGCACTGGCTACAAGTTTGAACAAGGCAAATCCAATAAAAAATACAGCAAACATTTTTAGTAAGTGATTTGTAGTTTGCACACATTACTAGGAGTGGTGGTAGGGTCTCAAGTTTTGGACTTTTCACAAAGACAAGCTCTAGCCAAACGAGTCTGCTGCAGAGGGAATGGGAGGAAATACTAGTGTTTCCTCAGCTGGCTTCTTGTACAGCAAATCCAGTTACATTTCCAGTTTTATGAGTCTTGGTATTTAACACATAGATTACTTCAAGCACCTGAATACATCTTATGGGGATTTACAAGTTAAAATACAAAACTGTATATTAGGATCTGCATTGAGTACCTATAACCCCGTTACACATTTGTCAGCAATTATATTATGCTTCTTGCTGTCAAAGTCAGCAAGGCTTTCAGGAAGGCCGCATTACTAAAATTATAATTGAACATGCAGAGCCCTGGTTGACCATTAGAAGGTCCAAAAAAAAAAAATAATGCTATGAGGAATGAAATAAGCTACTCACTTTGGCTTTGCACCTCTGCTGCTTTAATTCCACAGTTAAAACAGCACAATCCCTTTAACACAGGGACAGCTCTGTCAAAGCTATAGTTTCAATACCACAAGTGCACATTAGTACTTTCACAACTACAGCCATTAGCTAAAACAAAACAAAGAAACCATCCCTCCAAGATGGCTATTCGGATAAAATATAAAGCACAAACTAAGTAAGCCTCATGCTGCATGCTAAGGCTTGGCCACCAATTGGTTTTTACATATTCAAAAAAAAGAGGACGTTTTCCCCCAAACCCACACCTTTGTGTTTCCACCACTCTACCTACCTTCCTCCTTTGTATGCAGCCAGGGAATTCGACCTTTGATCAGTCCTAACTGAACTAAGATTTCATTTGAAAAGTTTATTTTGCAGGTGGCTTTTGAAAGGGATGAAACTTTGATTTACTGGGGAGATAAACAGACAAATACCATGGTCTGCACAGATAGCCAAAGGCTGCAGTCCCATCCAGAATAGTACCTCAGAAGGCCCATTGAAGATACCTCAAGTCCAACATAATGAAATTATATAAATACAAGGCTTGCTTGCCAGAAGGGAAGAGGCATACTTGGCTTTTTTGGGTGGAATAAGTCATTTAGGTCCTGGTTCCAGTGTAAATACAACCCTATCAAGGAACACAATATTCTTCAGCATTTTGAAACACTATTGGTCCTTCCGCTGCATAGCTGAAACTTGGCCTGTTTCCTCAGAAAAGTAAGGCTGACAACAGGTATATTCTTGTCATATACAAGAAACTTGCGTTTTACACAAACCTGTAAGATTTCTACCCAGCTACCTAAACACACCTACTAAATACTGAGATTGTTTTCTTATTGATAAGGCTTGTGATTTGGGGGAGGGAGCGTACAATACAGACAGGAAATTTATTCCAAAAGTATAAATATATGTATCATTTTAAAGAAGAAAAACTCATTGTTTTTCAAGAAAAACTCATTGTCATGTTACTCATTTCCTCCTTGCTCAAGTCTCCCAAATCCCCTAGCAGTTCAGATTTGTAAGTAATAAGCACTTCAGGCTTATCATGGTTTCTAAATACAGGCACATGATGACTCCTGCATTCCACCTTCAGCTTAACAGGACACTGCATGCTTAATTCCTAGGTAAATACAACTGACCTCTAACGTTCAAAGATGAATGCTTTCATCATGGCTGCTAGTTAACAGTAAAACATGTCAGAATCACCTATTTCAAAACTCATAATTATTCAGCCTACCAGCCAAATGTTCCTCTCTCTTAGTGGTAGACATGATGTCGTACTTCAGAGGTGTGCACTGCTACGGCTTCACATGTGATCACAAAGGAACTCTCTAAGGATGAGCAAGAACTCTGCCACCTCACAGCCCTGTAGCTAAGTGGTACCAGAGGAGGAAGACAGCAAACAGCCCAGAACTGGTTGATCTGCTGAACTTCCTGGGTTGATGGTGTTATAAAAAAGCTTGGTCATCAAAAACTACTCTGCAAACATGAGGTCATACATGTTATGCATAACCTTACACGGAGCTTTCCACACCAAAATCCACTCCTCTGTGAAAGGACATGCTTTTCATCATGATGGTCTCCTTCACAGGCTGCAAATTCAGCTCAACATTACTACTATACAGGTCTACCAAGTCTCTTTTATCTGCACAGCTTCATGTGGCATGCTTCTTGTGAAACAAAGTTCCACTCCCCTTTGGAGAAGCAGGTCTTAAAAGACCCAGCTGCCTAGCCAGTTCTGCATTCAGAGGTTCCCTGGCAATACCCAGTCAGGGTATAAGAACAAAATAAGTGCATGCTTAACTGCAACTAAACACAAGCAGTCCAAACAGAAATACTGTAAAGGTAGTACAGCATTCTGCATTTCTCAACTGGCTCTTCACTTCAAACCTGGAAGTTTGTAGTTTGTACAACAGGACTTTAAAGAATGTTATAACATGAATCACTCAAAAGAGGAGGATATACAAGTGTTTGATACATAACTATGTTATTGTTCAGTTCAAATATCCATTTCTCTTACTATGCCCAATCTCTTATGCAACAGTACCTGCAAGTCTATGGCTGATAAAACTGAGATCTACAGAAAGCTCAAAGCAGAAATGCGTTAGATTATCTATTATCTCAACACACAGACATTTGCCTTAACTGGCATTCGCTAAGCTACACGCCAAAGTGGTATCTTGCATTGCACCTCATGTCGTTGCAGATAATGCAAGTTAGTTCAGTGTAGTCTGCCACTTTTGTGACTATTTCATAATTAAAAACTCTGTTCTTATTTTTAATTATTGATAAACAACCAGGCAGTACGCATGGGTAAAATAATTTTTAAAAAACAAAAGGCTAAAAAGTACCAGGCTGAAGGAAGGTTTGTAGACTGATCCTTGCAGAATGTTTGTAGGCTACACCTAATGTAAGGTTTTTATTAACAACATTGGAGAAAAAGAAAAAGCTATTTGTTAACAACCCTAAAGTACGAAATACTGTCCCATGTCAATACACAAGGCACAACAGAGTAACATAGTGAAAAGACTGGTGTGAGAGACATGATGATATTTAAAATAGCAAGCACAAGAATGTGCAAATAAAGTTCAGCAAAAAGGTGTTATGAATTCCTACAAGCTGCAGAAAAAACATCTGTTGACAATGAGAGAGGCACAATAGCACATGCATTATTTATTACTGAGATCACAAATCAAAACCTGAGTGCCACAAGGAGAAAAGGGCAAGGGAGATCCCAGTTTTTCTCTCTCAAATAAAACACTTTCAGCTGTGAAGAGAGAAATAATGCCACTGCACAAGGCACTAGCAAATTTCCCACTGGAAAAAAAAGGGTGCCTTTGTGATCAAGTTAAAAAAAAAAAAGAAAAGAAATAAATTAGAACTGGAACAAGCACGCAAAATAATTATTAGGCTAAAACGGGAACAGAGAAAAGTTTCATGCAATAGAAGACTGACTGAAGCAGCTTAGTAATTCAAAAGAACTGTGAAATTAATTGACTGTATGGTACAAATACGTGAAAGGTGCACAGGAGAGATGAGGACTTTTTTTACCCCCAAAAGTCAGCATTGGCACAAAAATAAAAGGATATAAAACTAAAACTGTCCATGAACAGGTTAGTGCAGAAATCACAAGACCTCTCAACCATTGGAGGAGTCATTCTACAACTGGTTTTCAGTAAGAGTAAATAACTCCAGTATAATAGTCTAGTAGACTAATTAGAGTATCCCTTGATAAACACTGCTGCTTTCAGACTGAGAACCACTGGAGGAAAAAAAAATAAATAATTGTTCTGCTATTTATAAGCAGAACTTTCATGCTAAAGTGAGTTCAAATTGTCAAGTTTTTCTTCTCTTAAACTCACCATTTAATCATAAATATATAAAACATGATAAATATGCTCCTTAAATTACATAGGAAAGTACCAGAGTTAAAAGTTCCTACCTACCCGATGCTTTCTAAAGCAACCTCCCCAATATTTCCACAACAGAACAAAAAAATTTCTCAACAAGAACCAGAGCTATGGACAGAACAGAAACACTAGAGCTACGCTGAATAGAAATTGCAGACACACCCACTCTGAGCTCAAATCGAATCCATACTGCTTCTTGTGGGCAATACTGTCTGCTCCAGCCATCTGTTTTGAATGAACCTGGGAATAAAAGATCTCGGTAACACCCGAAACTTCAGTTAAACAAATAATTCTCTTCTCCCTTGCTGTGTTTAAATGAGATATGCTCCTAATCCCTCCAGATCCCTGGCTGAGCAGCTGACAGACACAACAGGCAGTAGACTATGGGCTTGCCTTCAGCAGAAGCAGGATCTTTCTGGCCTCACCCAGCTGCACCCAGCAGTGCTACGTTCAGCCAGATGAACAGCATGCACATAACTCCACATACCAACAAACCAAACAGTAATATTTGCTGGCTCTCTCTTCCAGCTGTGCTTTCTTTGGGTGTAACAGAACAATTCAGCCAGAAAACATCTAGTGATGGGGTCCCATTCCCAAGCTGTACCCTCCTGTCAGTGGGTGGAGCAGTCACACCTTCATCATATCCTATGGTACATACGTCCACCCAGACCTAAAAAGCAGTAGAAGCGGGGAGGTGAGCCACAGCTTAGGAAGCCCTTCTCTGTCACTTCCCCAGAAAGCTGCCACTAACGCTCTCATCTGTCACATTCTACATTTTTCAATCAATGACATTGATCTGTGGCTGGCTCAGTTCATCTGCTGACCAAAAAACATGCTGTCAGCATCAAAGTACTGGAGCAGCTATTTAATGTAATTAAATGCCTGTGGGCAGGGGGAATGAAGCATTCACAGGGACACTGCAGAGGGCAGAGAAGGGATTTCTAAATTGTCCTAAATTACCACCAATTTAACTGGCAGTGACAGGACACACTCAAAAATGAGGACATGACCTGGAGGCATATCTGTTGTGATGAAAGGGGAAAACATGTAGATTATAATGCAAACAGATCAAGAAAAGGGCATCAGCAACAAAATGAAAGGAAAAATGTTGGCTAATCAAGCTGTTGGCATCTAACAAAAAATGATTGCTACTTTTCCCTCTGAAGATCTGGAGAATATACAATGTTTCTCTGCTTCCCCAACAAATAATTATAGGGCTTTAAACTGAAATGTGCTGTATCTTGCACTGTTAACAGAAGGGCAGTACTTACTTACCTGAGTAAGTTTCTTTACGGATACAGACCGCTTGTCTGATTCTCTCTCTCACGTACACACACATAATATTTCACTGAAATTATGCTATTATTATTTGGGGAAAAAACATCAGCAAGTTTTCTGACTATAAAGCCTTGCATGACTCAATATTTTTACTACATAAAAGATTCATACTACTTAACTTGGGCTCTTGTTGAAGCACCCAAGCTGGAAGGGACACCTCAAGCTCTCTTAAAACTGAATGTGGAGGGGAAAGGGGCTCACTCAGATCAGCCATTCTGATCAGATATCCCCTTCCCAACTGATGAGCAAAGAAACATAAGCACACGTTTCTAGCTTCAGCACCTCAGATGGATGCGCGCTGAACCCAGGCCAAAGTCTGTAACAAGACTCCTGTTACAGGGTAGAAAGAATATATCTGTAAATATAACTTAAGTAAATGTACATCTTCTTTATACACAGTAACTGGCCTTTCACATTAGGAGTTTCTTCTCATCACCAATGCTACTGGTGTAAGATAACAACTAAGAGCAGAAAATGAGAGCAACTTCGGTCATTTAGGTATCAAAGTGTAGAAAGACATCCAAGAAGAACTAAAGGTTTTATGACAAGCTAAAGTTCCATACCAAAAACAATGAATAAAAAATTCTGAAGCTATTTCCTTGCCCTAAATAAAAACATATAACACTATCAAAAAGATTAACAGCAAAAGTTGCCACGCATCACTTTGCAATGAAACTTGCCTTGTACTGCGGGTCTTATCCCTCAACACGGTGATGTCAATGGAAAGACATCCACCCATGTCAGTCAGTGGCAGGTCACGTGGCAGACAGCAGCCCTCAAGTCTCCTACCTGTTTGCACAGCTTATAGCTCTCAAGGCTGAACAAAAGCAACAGACAGTTGATTTCTTTAGACTATTTTTATAGCTTGAAAGTAAACTTCAAGGCTGCAAAACCTCAAATATTTGCAGATTGATTCAACAAGTCACAGGGCTCACCGCTCTTTCAACCTGCAAAGTCCAACCACTCTACTCATACGCAAGGAAAACCTGAGTTCCTACACGTTGTATTCAGCATAAAAGGTAATTTCTTACAGTGGTTCAAAAGCATTAAAAGACTCTCTCAGCCTTTTTCCTTCTTTCTCAAAGTCTTTCCCCTTTGTTCAATAAGGAATCAAAAATTATATTCTTTGCTGTTCTTGTTTAAGATTAAACAAACAAATAAAAAAACTAAACAGAAATGAAAGTATCAACTTTGACATCCTTGACCAGCACTTAGTTGACACTGTAATACTCAATTCAGCCTCCAACCATTTGGGATAAAGATCTGTTCAAAAACAAAACTGGGCCAACAGGAAAATTCAAAGCCTCCTTATAGAAAAATTAGTCTTCCATTTTGAGTATGGATTTACATTAAGGGTGTAGCTGTAGTCAGTCCTGTGCAATGCTAATGGGAATTCACAATGAAACCATTTTTCCTCTATAATTAAATCCCAAGAAAGAACATTCCCAAATGTATTTCGTAGGAGTACAAAACATACTTGTGCCCAATTTCTGCTTCTGGTTTTAAACTACTTCACACACGCGGCGGGATTCAGTTTATATATGAAGCTACATTAATTGTGTAAACACATCCTGCAAACCCAAAGATCCAGGCAAGGGAACCTAGACAGCCACTGAATTGACCAGATGTAGATATTGTCTCTAGCTTAGGGTGTGCTGAATTTCCTTCTAGATTCTTTTGACCAGCCTGGCTAGATCACCATTGATTATAACAGAGCTTTCACAAGAAATCCCCATACAGACTCAGACAGGGATTTTGGCATTTGTTTGCTTTGTTGCAAAAATCAAGATGCGTAAAGTGCCCAAGGTATCCCTGCTCAGAAGCAGGGGACAGCAGAAACTACTGTGCCTAGCAGAAACTATCACCACCTTGCCAAATACCTCTGAAGAAAGCTCATGCTGCCTCTTGCCAAGGCACTGGGAATTCCTACTTTAAGCTCAATGCTAAAACTGTGCCCATCTCCCTTCTTCACCCTGCTCTGCAATCACTGCTTCATCTGTGTCCTGTAACCAGTACTGCCAAATCCCAGACACCTTCGCTGAGTCCTGTTCCCCGGCATCATACTGATATAGACCCTAGAAAATCTTCAGTCCATGCAAGTCCATTTTAACATCTAAAACCTCTAAAAATTGAGAAGACAGCAAAGATAAAATAAAGGCGAAGCTCCAGTATACAACTATGTGTGTTTTTAGCATACCAGGCAATATTCTTCCAATAAGAGCATCCAGCAACCAAAAGGACTCCTCTTCATTCTTTGTAATAAGAATCAGATATCCAGCTATGAAGTTCATGCCCTGAAATAGAAAAAAGGGTTTTAAGATGCATACACTTATCATAAGATTTTATTTCTTTTGATTAAGGGCTAAATCACTACAGTTCTACAAAGTGGACATATTAAGTAAAATCTAGTAATAAAGGCCACCAGCTGAATAAGCTGTTAAACCTGCATTATGACAGTTAACAAGAATTATTAACAAAGATCAAGGAGAGGAAAATTAGAAGATAAAGCTCAGTAGTCTATAATTTACCTTCAATTTTTCCTTTTTTTCTTTTTTTTTTTAATCCCAAAGCCCTGTCCCAATGTAACTGAAGACTGCTTTGACCAGAACCAAAACACAGTTGTCTTAGATGTGCAGTACAAACACAACACAAGGTAGAACGCCTGACCCAAACACGCTTTAGTAAAAAGTTCCAGCTCCAGCAGCTTTTACAAGCTGTTGCTACTTAACTCAAATGACTGCATACAAGTCAGTTGCTTCCATAATACCTCTAGTACTCCACATGCTAGTCAACGACTGGCTGCTATAGCTCCTGCCTTTCAACATGCAGAAGGTAAACACCTGTGGGTGGGGGGATTGGAAGAGCTACCAGAAAACTTGTGAAAAGTAGTCGTCATGACTGGCCAAATTCCAACTGTGCAATTTTCATAACCATTACTGACACTCTCTGACTGGACAAGTGACATATAGAACACAGGTCACAAACTGCTATTCCCTGTAAACACATTGCCTCTGTCGCAGGCACTTTTTTCTTGTATCCAGCATAACACTGCTAAGTTATGGCAATATTACCCATTTACATGCACAGTAGTCCACTATCTTAACCATTTTTCAAGTATGTCTTTTCCGTCATAAACAGCTGACAACTGTAATAACATAGACAGCACACCAGTATGACAATACACAAGAGCTGCCTCTGAGGTGCAAGCTCCCCCCAGAGTCTTCCTAAGCTAACAGAAAATTATCTTCAATTATTTACAGGCTATGAAGGCTAGTGTTGGTTACATTGCCTTCTTAGGTTTCATCCCTTTCTTTGGCCTTTTCCCTGCTTGCTCTGCCTCTGAGCTGGACTTCTCCAGCACGTCCGTTGCCACAGGCAGCACCACTGTCTCTGGGTATCCTGCAGTGCTGCCAATTATGGCTGCAAGCCAGAGGACAGCTACCAAAAACACCACCCCTCACAGCCTCTGGAAGCTACAACTTCCTCTCTGAATTGAGATCTCATTTCTTGCATTCAACAGATTTGACTCACCTGTCCCATTTCAGAAGGCCTTGCAACACTCCCAGAACATGGAAATATTAGGACATTGCATCTTCTCCAATGTTTCATTTTCAAGCTTTGAATCACTACAGCAGCTGTTATACAAACGGCTTGGATAGACCTTACATGGCCTTACACGGTGCTTGGCCTTCTAGTTAGGAAGGCAACTATTTGTTTCCATGCTGACAGTTAACTTAGTAACTGCATCTGTGGTGACAAGAGACTGTTTGGCATTTAACACGGCATGCACAAAAAGCTACTCTGGAGCATATGCTCACCGGACACTGAATTTCCCTGGTCATACCAGGCAATGCTGTACCACTGTTGCATGACAATGCAAAGCCTAATACTCTCCCAGATAGGAGACTTAAATGCCAGTAAATACCACAAATGCACCAGCATTATGCAAACATCCCCTGAAGAGCCTTCAGTCAGTAAAACCTCTGCAAAGCACTTTAAATCCATTTTTCACTCTAAATTTTCTAGTGGTTACAAGGTCTCTCCTATCATGCAGTAGATATCACTGCATCTATCTTGATGAAGTCTGCTGTTTCCCTAGCAGAAGAGGTGATTTCCTGAAACTGCTTAATTTATGACATGCCTTGGAAAGCAGATGCTGCCCTTTGGTTTATGTTCTAATTATTTAGACAGGATAGACAACATTCATTCTGTGCAGAGACCAAAGGTGAAAAGGAATCACATAAGGCTTTTTAAGTCTTCTTTTATCTCTAGTGTTCTTAATGCCAAGTCAAAATGAAAAAGAGTAGCCCACTGATTAAACAGTTAACGTACCAAAACTTTTTAGTAACAAGAAGACATATATTTTGGGCAGAAGCTAGCATGGCTTAATATTGTACATGCTTGTGGATAAAACGACCTCTACATAGGAGCCTGACACTTGCAAAAGAGAATATTCACAATTCTACCCCTTCTGTTACTGTCAAAATACTAAACATTCTATTTTAATAAATACATAATACTGAAAATAATAAAGCTAATTAATCTTTTACTTCCATTTTTCAAATATTTTCTGTACCATAAAACAGGTTGGGATGCACAAAAAATCTGCTTAGTGACATCAATCTAGGTTTAAGTCCCTCTAAGTCCAGATTTCAAAAAATATAATTCATATTCTTTTAACTTTGAAACAGTTGTATTTACTGTACTAACCTTCTCAACTAACAAGAAGTACAGAGATTAGCACACGTACCCTTCGTGAGGAAAGGGAGGAGAGAGGAGAGGACTTAATAAGTGAACTGCAAACACATTTTGCTCATGACAGTTCCTGCTTCTTTATGATCCTTAACGATGGACTCTTTGTTCTTGACTGTCATGAATCAACTTTTATCTTCTTTGTGTCCCACAGGAAACTTTACAGTACTTGGCAGTGACACAGGAGCTTTTCTGAGCTGCCATTTAAGCAGCATCAGGTTGAATTTCAAATAATTTTTCTTCCTACTTGTCTGTCTACACTGGGAGAGGGCACCAAACAAATGCTACCACCCCCTCAACTATGTTATGTCGCATGAACACTGGTCTTTCTGTATTTTGAAAAACATGACAGTGAAAAGAAATTGAGATCCCATATGCCTAGTACATACCGAGGACTGTTTTGGGAAAGATGGCAAGAGGAAGAGGGAAGGGCAAGCTTGCTTTCTCTTCTTCTCCAAAGCAACTAATCTTGATACAACCATGTGTGATAAAACACATTTTTTTGTAGCTTACTCAATCATGTTTGATTCCATTTGTTAGTTGCAAAATAAAGGCCATGGAGAAACTCACAAGGACATTTGAACTTGCCTGAAGCAATTCATTTTTTCCACCCCCAACGCCATTTTAAAAAAAAGAAAGTTTGTGGATCTGCTTCTAAAAACACACATTCAAATGGACGAGAACAATTGCCATTAGTGAAATTCGGCATTGTTTAAAAACTAGTAATTACATACCTGACAATATCCTACTGCTTTATTATGATGCCCATATGCTACCAATACGTTGTAGAGTGGATGCTGCAAACAGGGATCAGCAGTTTTGCGGAATTTTACATTATCTGGAAATGTTCTGTTCATGTCTAGACAAAAGGGAAAAAAAGATCAAAATTAAGAGGTGTTCCCTCCTTCACTTTCCAAACAGTTTTCTGAGGTACAGATTTTCTGAAGTACAACTGAAACTTCACATGGCTCACTAAAACTAGTTTTGGTGGATGAATTTTAAGAAAGAGCTTTACCTCCATTTTGGCTAAAAGGCCATCTGCATTCAAGGATAATCTATTCCTAGAAAGATTAATCCTATTACTGTACAGAAATCAATTTCAAGCAGGACTAAAGAAATTCTCCTGCAGACTGGACTCTCTCAACCTCTGACTGCAAAGGCTTAAATGAAAGCAAACCAGATATTTAGACTGAAAGAAACAACGCGTACCAAATTTACCTAACGAAGTGACATGAAATGAGCTGCGCCTCTAAGAAAGCATATTCTCATAACAAATCAGATGAGCCTTCAACTGACTTACTCACTGAACTTCTACCAAACAGCCCCAAACAGCTAGAAAAAAAAAAAAAGTCCTGTTCCTGCAACTGGTGGCTTCCACTTAAAAATCACAGTATTTTTAAAGATTTAAGTTTCTCCATGATGTGACCATGAGAAAAGTTGTTTCTTCATTGGTGCAAGATCATCAAGAAGGAGAGTTATTTTTGATATCCAAGCAGCAGAGCACATCCCACGTGCTTCAAGCTCAATCCTAAACCAAGTAAGGACTATGCAATTACTGATAATTCAAAACATTCATTTCTTCCAGACCAAACATGAATAGTAGGACTCATCTTTCCTTACAAAGGTCTAAAAATTAGACATGCAAGTTTGAGCTAGTCACTCAAAACTCTCCTTTAGTTGTTGGATAGAAACAAGCAGAGTTAATTTTTGGCTTGCTTCACTCTATAAAGAGGGAACCCAAGGTCACTAGTCCAGACTTGTGCATCTGATTTTTAGAAGTTTAAGTTGGGGAGAAAAATCCTATTCAAAAGTAACTTTGAAGATTTTCAAAATCCAAGACTTTTATTAATAAAATACGAACAGTTGTTTTGGTTATATTTAACAACAACAAAAAATTGGGTTAAATTAAAAAGAAAAAAAAAAATTCATTAACAGCACTACTGTACAGTTACTTATGTCCTAAGAGTTATCATTTCTTATCAGTTTTTCCTGCATAAAGGAAGAAGTTTGTTACAGCTTTGACACAAAGTTGGGCTGTAAGCAACCAAAGGAAGAAAGCCTCTCAAAATCTTTTGTGTCATGGAAGTCACAAGCATTAAAGTTATCACACTAATCACTATTTCTTCCTTTTAAAAGTTAACAAATCATTTACAGAAATGGGAGAGCAGGAAAATATTTCACTTCACCTCTCATGTTACTGAAAAGAAAAACACAAGGAAAAAGACAATTTATAAGAGGACTTGAGCAACAGCCAAACAGTTATAGGAGAAATAAATTTGTTTTGTTTCTTCTTGGTAGGGAGAGCAGCATAGTATTTGCATAATCAGAATTTGTTGTTTATTAAAGTATATGCCGGATGTTAGAGAACAGATTAATGCTGTTTCAGCTATGGCTTTTCTGATCAGCTATTTAGAATAAACGTCAGGGAGGAGTAGGAAAAGTCCATCACATACAGAGCAGAGACTACTCAAACTGAACTCTAATTTCACAACATGAGGAAGGCCTGCAGTTGAGAGAATCAGCTCCAATTTGCTTTCCGAGTGCAGAGCATGTTTTTTCCCCACAAGGATTGGGGGAAGTCTTCCCTAATTTTATGAAGGATTTAAAACTTCTCTTTAGTACCAGTTTTTTAGTTTGGGGGGGGGGGACATAGAACAAAACCAAGATACAAAACCTAGAAGTCTTTATCCTTTATAAAAGACACGGGGCATGGTTTTACAGGACTCCTTATATCAGACTATTATCTTGAGCACACCAAGAGCAGGGTGCCCTGCTTCCTCTCGATCCTCTCCTTTCTGCTCCCTTTGCATGCTCTCCCTCTTCCTCCAGCTCTGAGGCTCCTCTGAATGCAAGATGAGGGAAGTCAACCCACTCCCCAAGTGCACACAAACTCATATGTTTTACCATACTACAAGACAACTGCCAGAGATGACTTAAGGCAAACAGCAGGAGCAGGTGAAAGCTGTTCATTCAACTTGAGCACTTACCCCCACTTTCTACACCTGTTCCAGAGATGTCTGAACATCACCTTCTCCCCCTCCACAGAACCCACCCTCTGACCTGCTATCCATTAGCCTACTTCATTCTCCATAGACGTTGGCATCCAAAAGAACACAGCCTCAGACTAGGAAGTCTGAGGAACTTGAGTTTTCCTCAAACTGACCTCAGTTTGAGGAAAAAACATCACAGTTGTTTTCAAGCAGGGAAATGAATGTTAGAACTTTATATTGCTAGATAAACCTCAAAACAGTTACCATCTTGTGGTTGTGTGCAGATCTGCTGGCTATAACCAAACAGGTATAGGAGTATGGGACCAGGAAGAAGGCCACAAAGAAAAGACTAGCTACTCCTTTGCAGTAAATTAAGATTAAATCCCAATAGTGTGTGTATTTTTTAGATGATCTTTCAGTGCTGCGAGGTGGTAGCAGTATGTTGCTGTGAAACAAAAAGAACAGCTTTCCTTTTCTGTTGATTTATCTCTGTGCAGCAACCATGAGAAGACAATTGGCTTGTTTCTGCAGTATTTCTACCTCTCATTCATTAATACAAACAGGCAGAAAGCCACATTAGCCTCAGTTTATAAAACAGACAACTATTTTGGTACCTGGAATCACAATTGTTGATGCTCTTTTGGAGCAAAGAGATTTAAATGTGCAGTCCAGAAAACTAATGCTTTTGTACCAGTCTTGTGCTTTTCATATTCAGGGTACTTCAAAAGTCAAGACACCTTGCTATCCCATCCTTTCTGTTTTAACCTTCATATCCAGGTGCTGCCCACTCCCAGACACAGTACCCAGTAAACTGCACACGTATTTTTATAACTAACATCCTCTACTCCACTTTCAGTCACTTCTTTGCTACTGCTACAACTAACTTCCATCTGCTCTGAATAGCTTCCAGGCAGGTAATTTTAATTATTTTTTTTTTTAACTTAGTAAAGAGCAGAACAAAAATTCACCTCAGCTGCCAACTACAAACATTCAAAAACTCCACTGCAAACCTCCAGAATAATGAGGTTAGGTCATCAGTTACAACTTGTAAAAGTAATATACTTAAAGGGTATTTCAAATTTGTTATAACTGAATATTTAGGACTAATTTTCAAGCTTTTCCCTGCCAACACCTGGAACTAGAAATTGTTTTGGAGGTTTTGGGATTTTGTTTGTTTGGTTTTTTTTAAGTTAAGGTCAAGTTTTCTATCAACCAAAACTAGAGAAACCAACCCTGACATCCACTACCACCCCCACCAAGTAACGGTTCAATAGCTTGCAGCAATCAAGAAAGCAAACAGGGTTAGGATTTCCTACAAAAGAACAATAATGCCACCATATAAATATGAGAAGCATCCACATAAATTCCAGTCCCCTTCATCTCCAAGAAGGGATAGCAGAACTGGAGAAACTGCAGAAGAGAATAGAAACAAGGAAGATCACAGGTATGAAATGACTACCATACATAGCATAAACCAAGGTGGTTTACAGCTCCTTAATTTGGAGGGAGATACCTATGAGCAAAACAGCACAAATCTGCAAACTCATGAGCAAGGTGAAGGACATAAGAAAGGAGCAACCAGGGTGGGGTTTTTTTGTGATTTTTCCCCCATCTAGCGTTACTAATTACAAACACGCAGCACATGACTCAGGAACTCCCCAAACCACAGATAACTGGAGACTAGGAAAGACATTCTGAGGAAGTATCACCACATACTTTACTCCTCCAGTTCTTCCTTTAGCTGTTCTGGTAGACAGAAAAGCAGATGAGGAAGCCGTTTGGATATGACCTGATACAGCTTCTCTTACAGAGAGCCAGAAGAGCTGACACTGCTGTTCCCCTTGCTCTTGCATGGTTAAATGCCCTAAACTCATGTGAAAATTCCCAACCTTCACTAATAGTTTAACCCCATTCAGAGAAACTTATTAGTGCTTTGACAGTAAAACATTCACTGTCTCCAGTGAAGTGGCAATGGCTATTGTGTGAATTACTTTTCTGAACCCATCATAAACTAAACTAAGATCTTACAACTACCGTCCAGTCCACACAGCCAGATCCTTATGCCAGCACTCACAAGGTGCAGCACAGGCTTAGGGGACTGACTGATAAATATCAGACCCCAGGTTTCACAGCACCTACAACTCTTCATCACAAAAACGTGGAAATGTGGATATTAGCTACACGTGCACACAAGGGGACTTGCAGACACAGACATACTTACTCTGAAATTCAACAGCCCAGCCTAAGAGGGGCTTACTGCAAGGAAGCTATGTCAACTTACACCCCAGCCCTTTTGTAACCAGCACATAGCCTTTGCATTAGGAGGACAGCCACATTTTATCTTGCCAACATCATTTGCCCTACTAAACTTTACTATAATAGGGCATGAACAACAGAGCTCAATAGGAATGCATGCCCTTCTAAATGTGTATGTAAAGTATATGAAGTTTTCCACCAAAAATTTAGAGACCTGCATTCTTTAAGCTCTTACTTTAATGGGTAGAGCAAGAAGTCTTTTCTCTTACGTTTCTCTTCCAAAAAAAAAAAAAAAAGGTATGTCTAAACAGCAAGTGTCATATAAAACATCAGCAATAAAGCCCATCATCAGTTAAGAATCAGCAAATTAAAGGGCAAAAACAGTGAAAGGACAGTTTAGAATTATTTAGCTGAAAGACTTTTATTGCTACTACTAATCAGACTTTTCTTTAAAGATTAGACCATTTCTCTACCTGCACTTTTTAACCTGATTATATCCCATTAAATACATTCCCATATTGAAAATAAGTCCAAGCATGAAAATTGTTTGGAGCTTCTGGGCATGTAAAAGAATCAGGACGCATTACCTCTTACACATGTTTTAAATTGAATTTGAAATAAAGTTTTTGGTTGGCCTTGTCCTTTTGCCCCTCCCCCCGAAAAAAAGAAAGCATGGTTGCTGTTCTTTTGTTTTTAAACAACTGCATCGTCCTGGGCTATAACTTCACAGCTAGACCGCGGGAGTAAATACAGCACAATTGCCTGAAAATTTTGGAAACTGTAGACATGAAAAGTGAATGGCAGCAAGATTCCACATCTTACTTTAGTTTACTGTTAAAAACAAGGTCTTACATCTGGGTCGGGGCAATCCCAAGCACAATTACAGGTTGGGTGGGGAATGGCTGGAGAGCAGCACTGAGGAGAAGGACCTGGGTGTGCTGATCGACGAGAAGCTCAACATGAGCCAGCAATGTGCGATCGCAGCCCAGAAGGCCAACCGCATCCTGGGCTGCATCAAAAGAAGTGTGGCCAGCAGGGCGAGGGAGGTGATTCTGCCCCTCTACTCCACTCTCGTGAGACCCCACCTGGAGTACTGCGTCCAGCTCTGGAGTCCCCAACATAAGAAGGACATGGACCTGCTGGAGCGTGTCCAGAGGAGGGCCACGAGGATGATCCGAGGGCTGGAGCACCTCTCCTATGAGGAGAGGCTGAAGGAGTTGGGGCTGTTCAGCCTGGAGAAGAGAAGGCTCCGGGGAGATCTTATTGCGGCCTTTCAGTACCTAAAGGGGGCCTACAGGAGAGCTGGGGAAGGACTTTTTACTAGGGCATGTAGTGACAGGACAAGGGGGAATGGCTTCAAACTGGAAGAGGGCAGGTTTAGATTGAACATTAGGAAGAAGTTTTTCACTTTGAGGGTGGTGAGGCACTGGAACAGGTTGCCCAGAGAGGTTGTTGAGGCCCCATCCCTGGAGGTGTTCAAGGCCAGGCTGGACGTGGCCTTGGGCAGCCTGGTCTAGTGGGAGGTGTCCCTGCCTATGGCAGGGGGGTTGGAACTCTATGATCTTCAAGGTCCTTTCCAACCTAAACCATTCTATGATTCTATGAAAACAACTGCAGTGATGGGAAAACAACACCAGCAGAAACAAACTGAACGTCAGACAACAATTCACACTGAAACAGTCCTCAGCTAAAGCCCATTATAAAATTTGCACAGTCAATGGGAGCGCAAAGTTTATTAAACACAGTTTCCATTCCCCTTAAATATTTCACTCCTTCCACCCCTGATATTCACACTGTTTCTTCCTTTCTGAAGCGAAATCTATCACTCTGGAGTCGGAGGTCCTCTTTTTATTTTTTTCCTCCAATAACACCCTCCAACCCATTTTTCTTTATCCCTTCCCTCACTTGCTCCTTGTTAGTTTTCTCTTCTGCAGTTTTCCAATCAATGCAGTAGCTCTTCCAAAACTGTATTTCCTCCGTAATTCATGAATAGATCTTTATCTTCTTCCATTTTTTTTTCTTCCCCACAGAAATATTTTTATTTCATGGTATAACCTGTGTGAAAAGCCACCTACTGTCATGTTATGACCCTTCATGTCATTGTGTAGTACTGGAAAAAAAATTGTTTGCAACTCCTTCCTGCAGCAATTGTACCCGAGCTGAGTACAGCTTGATCCCTCCCCAGGCCCTTACCAAGGCTGACTTTGGAAAGTCATCTTAGTAGATCCCTCTGTGTTCATAGTTAGAGCTCTACTGTTTCTAGTTCTGAGCAGGATATCAGCCTGAAAATTTTTGGTTGGTCTTCATATTCATAGGAACATGAAAGTCTATGCTCCAAATGCCTTACTAAGGCGTGTGGTCCCAAAAGCCAACAGTGCTGCTGCTGTTGTTGTGGGGAGAGGCAAAGGGGACACTCAGCATAAACCTAAAAGTGTTCAGATGGTTATGCAACTCAAATAAAAATCCATAAAGCCCCAACTTGAACTACCTAGCTTTTTCAAGAGAAAAAAGATGACAACTGCACCTGCCATTTTAACAAAACCACCTCAGCATTGTGCTTGTCCAGAGCACAGCCCAACCTCTTGACTTGTTAATTAAGCAATTCAGCCAGCATTGGCTTCTCTACAAAAGCTCTGCTGCAGCAGGATGAAAAGTTTCAGGGCATATCTCAGTTACATCAAAATTCTACTTGCTTTTCCTCCCCTATTGCCTCTTTTAAACATGCAATGGGCCAGTCTAAGGTCTAGTTGCCCTAATACCCTGTCACCAATAATGGCCACCGATCAATGTTCACAGACAGCGCATATGAAACTGGATTAGTAGAGGAGAGGTATTTCTCCTCCTGTGCTTCCATTCTTTCAGGGATTCACATTTAGTGTTTAGGATTTCATGCATCAAGTGGATTTCCCCACCCCTCAGTTTGTCAAATTCCTTTTTAAACCAGTTCATGCTTTTGGCCTCAGCAGCACCCTGTTGTAACAAGAAACATAACAATTGCTCCCCATTCACCCTCTCTACACCATTTATAATTCAAATAGTTCTATCAGCAGCTTTCTCCTCCAGCTGAAATCCTAGCATACTTCATCTGCCTCATACAGACATTGTACCGCATCTTCAACCATCTTTGTTGCTCTTCTAGTGCCCTACTGGGACAGAAGTAAGGAGAAACAGACCCAAAGGCAGGTTTCATGGTACGAAGTTATAACTCATCATTCACTTAGAAGACAACAAAATACTGTTTTCTGGTTTGTTCTCTGTTCCTTCACAAATAATTTCTAATCTTCCTTAATGCTTTTGACCACATGATGAACCTGGAAAGATCTGTGGTGTTAAAGAGCTTATGGCTAATCTAATTTACATGTTAATTTAGCACTTAAACCACTACTACAGAAACACAAGTTTTCCATGACATAACTTGATCTCTAACATTTAAGGACCCAAGACAGATAATCAGTGTTATCGAGACAATAACCTGTTTTGATTGCTTCAACCAGCTTGTCATTCTTCTCTCCTTCAAGCAGTCTGTGGTAATATCCAGGGTTTTGTTCCATGTTGGTTTGGGCCCCACTCACAATCATCCAGATCAATGCACGGTGTTCATTGGGGATGCCTTTCCTGATATATCTCTTCACTGCAAAACAACAAGTTTGGTGTTTTTTTAAAAAAAGTAATAGAATCCAGCTGTATTTTTCTTTTGGAAACGAGCAACAGAAAGTTGAGAAGTCATAGACTCTTGACTAGAGACTATTAAGCTTTCTCTCCTATGCTACCATTTAGGACAAGCATTTCCTTCTCAGCTACATAGTATATTTTAGATTCACTCATAAATTCTTGCCACTCAGACTCCCCACACAGATCTCCAGGCCCAGGCTTTTCTACTTTCTCTATTTCCCCCATTAGGATTTTGAATCCTTTCCTCGTCTTCCCACCTTTCCAGATAGAGATATGAACAGCAAAGTCCCCCCTTGATCTTTGTCCTTTTTCATTCAGAAAAAACATTGACTTTTCCTTTCCCTAGATTACTAATAGCCTCCGACATGATAGCCCTTTCCATTTGCTTAGGTATGCTCTAGCATAAATGGCTATGTTAACATAACCCTAGGATTTAAGGTTAGCACCAAACCACTGAAATCCTTGCAGAAACTGAGAAGTATGTGGCTACTGCCTAAATGAGTCTTTGGAAGAACTGGAGACGTGAGTGAGCAGCAGATGATTTTTCCTAGCATAACTGGGGAAGTCATCTCAAAACTAAAATAGCTCTTATCTCTTGCATCATATTTATCACCAGGGTGTGCTTTGGGGTTGTTTTTTTTTAAGCAGATGATTCAGTGTAAATAACTAGGATGCAAGATTGCAGGAAGAAGCATTAGGCTAATGACAGCCAAAGCAGCTTCCTCCTGGGAATGGTATGAAAAATATTAATAAGGAGCCAATGCTGCTCATTGGTACAGAATCCTAAATCAGCATTACCCCTTCTGACCCAAAAAGACAGCTGAATGTTTGAGATCCTTCTGCTTTTTCCAGGGAGAAGAAACTAAGAAAGGAATCAGGTATTTCTTACTAAACGAATGAGACTGTATCAATTAGAGTATCAACTTCTCGTCCCTAAATTCTATAGGGCTCAAATGAGAGTGGGGATTTTTATTCTGCCCACACACACAGACACACACAAAATATCATTACCTAATCTGGTTTTATCCAATCACAGAGATCTGTAACTCAAGATAAATGCTGCCTGAATTAAAGGCCTGAAAAACAGCAGGGTGAAACAAGGTTTTACAACTCAGCCAACTTCTAAGTACATTCCACCTAATTGCAGCTGCCTTTCCTTTAGGAGCCAAAGCTACTTTCCCAATGTCAACAGAGAGATACGTGCATCTCTAATAGGGATTTCACTCACCTAAAGTCTGGTACTTTCTCTCAAAGAAACACTCCTACCCTTCACATTTGCAATAAATACCTGGACTTTCGGGTACAGTTTTTGTTGAGCTTTTCGATGAGGGTTTATACTATGGGTTACAGTCTCAACTGTTTAGATGTAAAGTAACTTTAACTACAACCATCTTTTAGACAGGTTGGAAATAATTTACTTGTTTCCATGGTTGTTTAATAATGTGTGCTTCTTCTTTACAAGATTTTGAACTCTAATGCTCAAGAAATCCTATAGATGGACATAGCAAATGCAGGAATAAGTATGACAAACCGGTCCCATTTAGGTCAACAAGAGGCATTCAGATGAGCCTGCAAAAGTCTCTAGAAGCGTATTTGCTGGTTAAATTACTAGATTATCATATTCTAACCTATAATTCCAATGGTATTTTTTTCTGGAACAACTGTCAATTCTGAAAGCATAGCTGACATCCACATCCAAAAATACACATTAAATTCAAGAGAAGCAGGGACAAGCCTTTGACATTGGCACAAGGGGGAAGTGGCCCTGCAGCAGAGCATACACTCATTATTCCTCAGTGTCATTGTTCTCATGGTAATAGACAGCCAGAGGCTTGGATCGCCCCAAGTGACTACCCATCCCAGCTCCCTCACTCCCTGAGGAATGGAAAAGCTCTTTACATGGTGTTTTTCTTCTTCACACCATTATCATACTTGCCAGGACCTGCAAACTGGCATACAGAAGCAGGAAAGTAGTTTTGAAAACAAGGACAGCTGCAATTAAATATGGTTTATATATATACACATATAAATGTCATATTATATACATAAAATTATATTGGTTTATACAAATATGTATTTATTTTGTGTTCTATAGGCCCTTTTCCACATTATCCTCAGGAACTTTTAAAAAGCCCACAAAAACAGTCCACACTGCAGAATATCCTCCCATTGTAACGTTTAAGAAGCTTTCACAGATGAAGCCGGATTGTGCATGTGTCTCCAATCACACATTCAACTCCAACTGTAAACCAAGGGCTTGATCTCAAAAGCTGCACTGCTGAATACCATCAAGCCCTGAGTATTTGCACACAGAATCACCCCCAGGAGAACGGCAGTGTACACAACACTCTAAGCTTTAAAATGTGTAATAAATATCTTTATGTACAATTTTTGCCTCTTCATTAATGAAATATGAAACATCACCAATTCTTTTTAAGCAAACAAAAATAGCCTCAGTAATTCTATTACCTCCGATATCCAGTGCCAATTTACAGAGGATCAGAGTCACACTTTTTAATATGTTTTTCTTGTTACCAGAAAAAGCAGCTACATGATAGGGAAGTAGTCTAGAAGTGCTGAAAAATATGCAGAAAATAAGTAGTGCCCAATATTGGGAAACATCATAAGAATATTTAAAAATAAGTAAATCACTTTAAACCTGTCTGTCCTTGTTTAATGGTAGCATATGAGCACTTTTGGAGGTTTTTGCCTCTACGTGAATTCGTATTTATATTTTCCTCCCATTAACATTGTTTCACTCTACACCACAGATGGACTAAGTGTATGTAGGAAAACCTTATTTAAAAACAAAAATTATCTCGTATAAAATATTAGAAGAGTGAGATTTTGAAAAATGTCTGCACTTTTTGGTTTAGTTACTAACAATTACTGTTGAACATTGAGGAAACTAACTTGGATCCTAGAGGAAAAATTCTATAAAACAGGTGAAAAGAGCACACAATAAGGAACTGGAAGTTTTACTTTATGACTGCATCACAGAAGAAACAAAGCAGATGTGCTGTAAACGTTCGAGTTACAGTCAAACACAAAACCTGACTTTCTAAGATGCTCCAACCTTCTCCAACCACTGGGCTGAAACAGAAGCACTCCTGTTATAAACACTGTTTAGTACCATTACTTTCACCTTTCACTGTATTTTATCAGCCTCAAAGACCAGAAAGCACCTTCTGCTACCGGTTAGTTTTGACTAATCCACTCACAGCCAAATTCTTTTATGCAGCACGCTTTTGGTTAGAATTAAGCTACTTTGGGTAATTATGTCAGTTTGTTGCCCGCCTGTAAACAAGCCAGAGCAGAAAGCTGTCTTTTGGTCCCATAAAGATAGCAGCCAAATGAAGAAAAGTAAAAATTAAGAGGATCTCAGCAGCATCAGAGATACAGAAGCAGCAAATATCTGAACACTGTCTGAAAATTCACATGTGCAGAGGAGACAGTGAAGATAACAACAGTAGAGGGGGATACAAAATACCACAAAATAAAAAAAAAGGAAGAGACTGGAGAACAAGCAAAAGGAACTGTCAGCCAAAATTCCCATGACCTGCCCTGCTGGAAGGCTGTAATCAAGAACAACAGGATATACTGCTTAATTACCATTGTTAAAATGTAGTCTAATTATTTTTCTTTACAGTAGAACAGAATTATACGCATACATACCACCCTGGATGTGAGGCAAACACAGCAGCATGCGAACATGCCACATTTCCAAACTGGAAAATTAACACAAGTCATCACTTCTTCCTGTTCACCCAGACAGGAATTATGAGCTTCTCTATGTTTAAAGACAAATGGGCGTGGAGCTACTAAGATACCACATGCAAAATGCCTCTCTCACATCTACTCACAGCAGGATGCATTTTGAAAAGGCTCCAGTAGAACTCAAAATAAGGATATGGGTTCACAGATACAGCTATTGAATGCAGGGGGAAAGCAGCAAATCAAATATTCTTTTCAGTTCTAGCTTACGGCCAACTTGCAGCAGAGGGGAAGTTAATCAGAACCAGCAGCTCCTGAGCAAAGCTTCAGAGCAATGAAGCCAGGTCCTGAAGGAGTGAAATTCAGCATATCACCAGGCAGACCTTCTGGTCTCTGACTGCCTCCAAGTAAATCACTGCAGGATGATCTCACAGGATAAAGCACACACCTAAACAACTGCTTACATAATTCTAGGTGCTTATGCCACAGACTTCAATCTTAATACTGATATAAGAAGGCAGGTACTTAAAAATCAGTAATTGTACAGGCTAACTTGTTGCTCTCCCCTTCCGAGGTATCAGCTGATGATAATGAGGGAGGCTTATTGTAATAACTTTGAATTTGCACTCTGACTACATTTCCTCAACATTATTTATTCCCAATCACTTTCCTTAGAATTACGTATTACATATATACATGAGAATACATCATCTACAAATTCAAGTATCTTTAGCAAAAGTTAGTAACGGCAATGATGTTGCACTAGCCCACAAGGGCTTGCAACAGTCAAGAGCCATTGTGTATGTCGACTTGGTGGATTTATGGTACCCCATTTTTCACAAACAGTAGCCTACTAGAGACGATTAAAACCACATTAATGGTTATTGCCATTACACGCTTAGTGAGGCACTATGACCATCGGTACTGAAGCCCGGCAGACAAATTGAGAGATTTGGTCAAAGTTTTGGCTCCAGAATAAGACCAAAGGCATTCACACTGTATCACAGCAGCATTCAGTGTCTACGACGCTGGAACAGGCCACACAAGGGAAGAGAAATGTAAAGAACTCGCACAAATTGCTAAAAGCTGCCACTGTCACAGTTTGCGCATTTTGAAAGAAGGAGATGAATCAAAACCTGAGATTATTTTTCCACAACAACTAGAAGACTAAGTTCCACAGAATCTCAAAATCCCCACTAATTCAAAATACTGCACAGCTATCGCTGTATTCCAACTTGACACCCTAAACAAAAGCTTCCTTACATATGGAAGAAAAAGAAGAGAGTAGAAGTAGCTACGTGCTAGTTAGCAGCATATGATCTAGCAGCTACAGCTCAAACCTACGTTTTTGGGGATTCCTCAGCCTTAAAATGGATATCCGCACACTAAATACAGAGTTATACTTGAAATGTCTCACTAGTTATCACCCCATTCTTGCTTCCAAGACAAAAACCCACCCCAAAATAACAAAACCACCAGAATTATCAGAGTCTGCACCTGAAGCACAGCTTTAAATATTCAGCTATGTTATAGTCAGCGCCTGATGAACTTTTGCTTAGTTTTACTCACTTTTTCTTTAACATACTTATAGAGAACTGTGCCCAATTCCAAAAGACTCCCAAGAGAAAGCAAGCTGAAGAGCATCATTAAGAGCAGAGAGGAAAATTTAGATGCTTATATGAAATAACCCTAAGAAAGAGCAGGAGGAAAAAAAATCACCCTTTAGTCTCAAAGGATTCCCTGCCACCTTCTGACTCCCTCCATTTATTTCTCCCTCTCTCTTTTGCAAGATAAAATATTACTAGAGGTTTTCTTGCTTTTTGAAGCAGCTATTAACAGTTCCATCAGCATTTAATCTAATGTTGCATTAGCTCCTGAATTAATTTTACTTTCTTCACTTCATAAGGCATTTAGCATCAGTTCTTACTACACAAGTTTTTAGCTGTGAGGTGAATGTCATTTTACAAAAGAAGGATAAAGAGAGCTAGAAAATCTCAGCAATCTGAAAAACGGTCAAAGAGTCAGCAACTGAGAGTCCTAACATCCTGATCCCTGGGGTTCAAGACAACATCTTCTACATAATCTCATGTCTTTTTAAAGAGCAGAGTACAATACAACAAACAGCTGTAAAAGAGCATCTTGAAGAGCCAGTGGCCATAATCTCTGGGTTACAGATGTAATAAGATATTATAGTGTACGACAAAGAAGGATTACTCCTTTGCAAGCTTTAAATCAAATCAGTGATCCTCCTAACAACAGCATACCTGCTTATGTATTATTACTGTTTATACTACTGTTTTTCATTTGAAGACAAAAATAGTATTTAACATTCAAAAATGCAAACAAATTTGATACAATTTCTGTTGGTTCCAACATAATTCACTTTTACTTATAAATAGACATACAGCTCACCTTTTAAAGTCTTCTGTATACTGTTATTTCCCTTTAGGAGCTTGGACCATTTTATTGCTCTTCTAGTGAGTACCACTAGATATCTGGAAAAGAATGCTTCATAGGACGCATAATCAAAGTCTTCTGGCCTTTCAAACCCATACGGATCAACCCTACAAAATAAAAAAGAATTATTGTACAAATGTTTCTACATACCTACAACTGAAAAAAAAAATACATGCAAGTATGCTTTAAATAACTTCCAGTTGCTATTTCTAGAAGCAGCTCAAAACTCCCTCCTCCCAACAAAAACCTACTTTACACAAACTGTTACACTCTATTTAGTGTATCAAAGCTCTTTTAGGAAATGAATTTAAACATGCACTGTTCTGACAGTTTTACAGATTTCACTACTTTTAGAAATAAGGAGTTTTTAAAGTAAAGGATCCATTGTGTGCAAAATTGACCCAAATTATGGCCACACAGAAGTCTGGGAGGTACTTTTCTTTGCAATACAAACAGTTGAAAAGTATGAAGGTATAGCACAACAGCTCACATGTGGCCTGAACTCACTTTCCACACAGTTCTGCACAGAAAATTGACAACAGAAAGAAAAAGTTACAAAGATTAGTTTTTAGAAGGGCCGACTTCTGAGGTTATCTTCATGACACTACAGGGTTTGGGAAAAAACACAAATCCTTCTGTCAACCTCCTTCATAGGTAGTACCAAACCTGCTTATTTTATTATCTTTAACAACAACTCAGTGTTACATCACATTATCTCGGGCAGCACGGCACTGATGGAGTTCCAGAACTGCAAGTCTGATTCTGTTCTAGCTTGATACATCAAGTCACCTTGCTAAACCAGATTTATGGCAACTTCTCAGGACGCTTTATACCTGCCAATTATCACTCAAGTACAGAGCACTCATAGGCTCCATAGAAATTTAATGGGCAGAAGGGTCTGTCCACGCAGAAAAGTTTGCAAGACAGACGGTGAGGCTTAACTTCCAAAATCACTGCCCATTCCATTCATGAAGAAGGAGTTTAGTTTGCCCATGGAGCGGCACCGGTACGGCCTTGGGTAAACTCCAGCTCACGGGATCGTCACGGGTAGTAAAGCGTGAATCAGAAGAGGAACATTTTAATATTCAGACCTCAAATTGGTATTACCTAAGCGGCAGTTCGAAGAGTCATCTTTGTATTCATGTACTCCCCAAATCTGACACAAAATCATGGGTGTAAAAAACACCGAACCTCCTGATACGGGTTTCTCTGAAGACACGGAACGTGAGAACGCTCAAAAAAATCCTAACACCTCCAAGAAAACACATCTCCTATACTGCGACCGTGCAGGCAGCACGTACCGAATTACTTCATGCTGAACTCCATTCCTGAAGTAGAAAGGGGGAAATAAAAGAGCCAGGAAGCACAGTTTTTGAGGAAGTTACCTTCCCTAACCTGCCGGCAGGCACTGACGGTTATCATCACCCCCAGGTACGTTAACGGCCGCACCGGTTGCCCCCGCACCCCCTCCCGGCGCCCCCGCCGCCATTTCCCGCCGGCCTCCTGCCGCCCCCTCACAGCCCCAAGCGCTCTAGGGGCGGGGGGGAACGCCTCGCTCTCNCCAAAAAAAAACCCCTCCCTACAGGGCACCGGTCCGGCTCCCGGCTCGCTCCCTCCCTCCCTCCCTCAGAGCGCTGCGGATTTACAGGAAAGTTGTAAAAGCGGTATTTTTAAACGTGACACACACCCACACACCCGCCTCGGGAGAGCCCGGGTGGGAGCGGGCAGGCGGCCGCGGTCGGCGGCGGCAGGGGTGCGGGCACGCCGGACCCCCCCGGGAGCCGCTTGCCAAGGCACCCGCCTCAGCGCCGGCGCCCGCCACACGGGCCCGGGGTGGGGGAAGCGAAGCAGCAGCCCTACCTGTACGCCCAGTCCCGCCCGTCCTCTCGCCTCTCCATCGGCCGTCCGCGCCTCGGTTCTCCCCCCGGGCGGGGAGCGCGGCGCCTCGGCCGCGGGGTGGGCTCTCCTCAGGCCGAGCAGCGCCGCAGCCGCGGCTCCATAGGNTCCCGCCCCCCCTGCCAGGGGCCGGGCGCCGGGCAGGGCAGCCCCGCGCCCGCGGGGCCGGGCGGGGGAGAGGAGGCCCCCCCCGCTCCCCCCCCCCCCCCGGTATCCCCTCCTCTCCGCCGGGGCTCGGCCGAACCTGCGCGGCCCCCGCTCCGCTCCGCTCCTCCCTGCCGGGCGGGGGGGGGCCTGGGGGCGGGAGGAACAGAGGTTGATTTGCTCTGGTAATGCTTTAGATTTGTGTTATTCCACCTTTCTGTCACGTCTTGGAAAAAAAAAAATCCGAGTATTTCAGTGCGAGGGAAACTAATAGGGTGAGAGTGGTTTCAGGTATGGCCCTTCAAAGCGAAGGAATTTCCCCATAACCGACGAGAAGAGGTGGTTGTGTTAGTATTTAAGTTCACTCGGTTGGTTTGGGCTCCCCCCACCCCAAATGCTCACACTCTTCCCTTTAATTTTTCCAGATAATTCATTAAAGTCAATGTTTTGTAACACTGAAGTATTACCAGCTTTAGCTTCTGCTGACTTAGTTTCTACCATAAGCTAACAATCATTTAAATATGATGTAAATAATAAATGGCAGGTTGTCAGAAACATGGAGTAATAATACCCAAAATAATACCCAAAAAAGGCTTCCCCATTTCCGGAACCCGCCTCTAAGATTAGTGCATGGCTCATGGTCTTCAGACATGTCGAACAAACCCCCAAACCCACACGGACTCTGCCCTACCTGACTGCCAGCAGCCTAATTTGTAACACGCTGCGTAACAGAAGGGAGAGAGTGAAATTATATCCTTGCTTGTCCTTTTTGAATCAAGTTCTGACTTTGCACCCAGCAAAGTGCTTGGAAAATTACAGCTACTGCCGGAGAAACATTATCTCGTTCAGCCAGCGAGTAAGAGTTGCTGAAGACAACAGATGGGATTTCATAAGGGAGATCAACAGTTGTTCCCTCCCAGCACACTCCTCGAGAAAGCTACCTCCTCTCTGAGGGATCAAAGGCAATCACCCACACAGAAACGTGGAAGTAGTTCGGCTCCAAAGGCAGGGAAAAAATACAGAGATTTGTACTTGGTTTAACTGCCATCACGGGGTTGTAAAAATTCGTGATTGTATAATGTATTATTTTTGTGGGAAAATTCTGTGCTTTAGCAGGCATACAGCTTCTCTTGCAGGAGGGTGGTCCCACTCAAATTACTGTGCGGCGTCACGAACACGCTCGGGTACTGGCAGGGCTGGAACCTGATTACAAACCAGCCCGGGGAGAGCCAGCGGGTGCCTGTGCCAAGCCTGTGCTTTGACATCCCGCCAGCGTTGCCTTGGCGGAGCGTAGGCAGAGGCACACTCTGCAAACAGCTCTGCCCCGGTGACTTGGTCAAAGTCGCACAGAAAATCCTTGGCAGATCTGTGAATAGAAGGAGGCGATGCTGTTTCACGGAAGAGAAGAAGGAAGCCTCAGTTAAGCAGAATATCCACTTCTCCCCCAAATCCTGAAGCCGCGGGCTTGTTTGGTAACAGGTTTTTACTTCACCTGACAAGGTCAGGCTCTTTGGTGCATGTTCCTTTTAAAATGGATCTGTCAAAAGTTCCCTGCAAACAGCAGATTGTTTCTGTGATTAATTAAAGGTACATCTGCAGTGCATCAAGGGTAGCATTGTGTATACCACAGTGCATTTTTACCGTCAGCAAGCCTTAAATGTTATATACAGTTTCTGTTGCTGCAATACAAGCATAATGACTTTGTGGTTCACTCAGATTTATGCCTGTTTCACACAAAGGCTCCTATGAAGAAACTTGACGTAACTCCTGTTAAGGAAGCTACTTCGAATGTTAATCAATTAATAGAAATAATTCCTAAATTTCAGTGCTAATGTGTAACAATAATTGCATCCTCGTATTGTGGCTGACAATATGAACCAGCCTACTGTCTGGCAATAGATAATACCTTGGTTGTCCTTCACGGTGTCAATGCTGCTCCCTTCTGGGCAGATTATATCATGCTGCTTTTAAAGGCTTTAAAAGAAACTAATGCATAAATCCTTGAATCTGAAAAGTGCATGTGCTTGCTGTTGCGATCAGCAGAAAAGTATACTATTTAGTTTTGATCCTTTACTTCTAAAAGTGTTGGTGGCAGTGGCAGCATGCAGGAGGGCAGACTTAGGTGATGTTCAGACTGGTGAAGCTCACAGCCTTCCTACCTGCCACCTGGCACAAAGGAAATGTACCTGATGTATCTTCCCCCCACCCCCCTCCCTTTTGCATCTGAACCTTATCCCTGATTTTTTTACATTATGGTGAACGTGTTTGGTAGAAATTCCCATCCCACTGCTGCCAGAGTAAGTCCTTAAAATAGTGACTTCCCTTTAAGGGTAGGCATTTAGATATGTTGCCTGCAAAGGCAGATGAAGATAGCAGACAAGTGTTTCACTGGCTGAGGCATTCAAAGCTCCGCTTGTCTTATACCCTGTATTTTACCAAGGAAGGCTTCCCTGCTTGTGTTTGCAGAGCAGTTGTTGTTAAATAACAATACCAGCAAAATTTTCAGCCTTATCAGGAATTAGTCTGGGATGGCTTTATGCTTCCCAGAGCTGTGAAATTTGCACTACGCTATGTGTGCTTGGTGTATCAACAGCACTGAAATGCGGTCCAGCTCTTCACATACCACCCCCAAGCCTGTTGTTACTTTTAGGCCAGAACTGGGGAAGGAGCATCAGGAGAAAGCCTTTGATAATATTTGTGCCTGAAAGTATTTCCTCAGCTGCCTGTGGGGGCCATAAGTATTCTTTATACGTCAGAGAATAGAAGAAATATCTTTATTATTTTGTATATCATAAATGTGAGAGTTTTCTTGCCCAAGGCTCTTTTCACTGGCTGCAGTGAGGTCAATGAAAATAAATTATTAGGAGGAAGCAAAGCACAATGGGACCAAGAAAGGGATAAGGTGTGTGTGGATATAGAAGGTGTGTGGATATAGTGTGCCTTCTATTTCTAAGACGGCATGGGTGAATCTGCTTATTGAAAAACAGCAGTGGGAAACACCATTCCCAGCAAAGCTAGCAGCTCTGCTTTTCCAGATCCAGACAATAAGCTTAAAAAAACCCTGACTGTCCACAAAATGGTTAATAGCCCCTGTTCAGAAAATGTGCATGCAGCAGCATTGGAGAAGAGATATAAAGATAATTCTTGCTAGTGACTGCATGTTGTAGTATCCCAAGCAAGCAATGAAATTCCTGCAGCATTCGTAGCTTCCCTAGCTTGTGTGGTTTGTTGTACAGCCACTCATCTTTGTGTCTGTATTTAGTAAACCACTCCACACAAATGTACCCTGCTTTGTTGGAACTCTACTCTGCATCCATTTGGCTTGAGCTACTTTCCCACGACCTGAAAAAAAATCTGCTACTCCATACTTGGGTAAAACAGTTTAGATTAAGGAGATTTGGCAGTATAGAAATATCCAGTAAGAAATAAACACACACATATATATAAATCACTGCAAGTGTATATTCTAACCTTGGCACAATGTGCTCCAGGACTAGACAACTCATCCAGCTAACAAGGTGAAGGAGTGCTGCCATCACATCCAGATATGTTTAGTTCCTGTTACAACCAGCTACCTACCAAGTTTAGTCAACCTTTGCCTACATATGGATTGAGGCTCCTGATGGGTAATGAAATGCTGAACTTGCTCCATATTTTTGTCCCAGAAAATTGCGTCATGCTTACATAATTGTGGTCTGCAGGCCTGATTAAACCTGTTCACGTGAATTGTTCCAACAGGAGTCACTGAACTTTAGAACAGACTGCAAAGCAAGGACAGAAACATATTTAAAAAATATATAATTTCCTCTATTCCCTGAAGGCTTCACAGCTTCATGTCTATGAAGGTTACTAGCTGGTAGGACAAGTTACAAATCCATGTGTAGTCTGGGAAGTGCCAGTATTTTGATTAGTCTCAGTATGACTGTGGCCCCAGGAGTCAAAGCATACTGATATGAGCAACTATAAAAAGGAGCTCTAAAGCTTGCTGCATAGCACTGCAGCCGCCTGGAGAATCAACATTACCCATGGAAGTCTCTGCAGAAAGGTTTTTGCACTCAGCTGCCATCCTCCAGCTGCGTCAGAAAAGAAGGCTGAAGGCTGTAAGTGACAATGCTGGAAACAGCAGGGAAAAAGAAATGATATGGTAGTGTCCTCAGTGTGAAAAACACAGCAAAATTGTATGTCAAAAGTGATGTGGAAAAAATACTTGGACATTATTAGCAGGAAGGGTTCCCAAGGCAGGGACAAGGATGTCCTTAGAAAAAGGTCAGTAACTATCACAGACCAGTAACCCAATAGTGTGGAACTGAGTAAACGAAAAGAGTGGTTCATAGTGGCTAATTACTTGATGAATCTAGCTTAGGTCAGGCTGCGACTCTGTAAAACATGTTTGTTATTTCAACGGACAAAATGAAGTATTTTCTAGATGGCTTTGTTCTGTTTGTTTTGTTTTTCCTTGTCTACTTGAATGATCATGAGAGGTATGCTGAAAGCGCTTTAAATTCACGCTGATGATGTTTACTTTCCTGGCTGCAAGAATACAAGGCTTGTAGCTGAACTTTGAAATTTCACAGGAAGGGATGACAGACAAGATCAGAGATTATTAACTCCTACTTGCTTCTCCCATTCCCTTTTTGCTTCTTGTCCCTATTTGTGAAGGTATCATGCCTAGCAAATTCAGCAGCTCCAAGATCTGCTGATTAGGGACAGGATTTAACCTACTATGACTTTACATTTGGTCCTAGTTGGGAAATGTAAAGGCAAACCTTCTCCTGGCCTTCAGTTGCCTCTGCATTAGGACTCCTGCAAGGACTCTCATTTCAATCATCTCAAGCTATGTCCTATTTCATAAGAAGCAGGCAAAGTTATCATCACAGGTATTTAAATACAATAATTACATGTAAATACATAGTGTTAGCTGTGAATAACATTATCTATTTCACTTCATTGTCTGTATGCAGTTAAGGGTTTATCTAAAAACCACACATTAAGGAAAAAAATCCTTAAAGTAATGACACAGTTTGGTGTAAACAGAAGAAGGTATAGCTATCCATTCAGGAAGAGACATCAATTCCGTGTGGAATAAGGCAGGAGTTTTCTAGGAGCACAGATAATATTGGGTTTCTGTATTTCTATCTCATAACGCATGGGCACAAGGGCAACGTGTTTAGGTTCAATCAGCAAATTCCCTTTCTGCAAGTTCTCAACTTTGTAGTGTTGAACTCTGCAAGGTTAACATGCTCCAAAGGAGGTTACTCTTCACTGCACCTTTCTGCATGTTTATTCCTTACACATTTTTCAAACTCACAGGCTGAAAGAAAAATAAGGTTTGTGAAAGCCCAGACTTGGGTTTAACAGCAAGAGCAGCCGAAGCTTCTATCAACTGCAGGGTTATAGCAACAGCCATCTGTACAGATACGCGTCGGTATTTACATGTAATTGAGGTATCGGCTGAAGTAATAGGTTATTTTTAAATTCCTTTGAAAGGTAAGAAACTTTGATTGCAACATCTAGGATCAAATTATGACTTCCCTCTGGCTTACGTTGTCAGGTTACAGATTATATCACACGACTAATACTGGAGCAAAAATTCAGTTCTCATTTTGTGTTAATTTACAGATAAATGTCCCCCAAACACTAGTGTTATCACTAGCTGATGCACTGTCAAAATAAAAATTATTTAATTTCAATTTCCTTTTTATATTTCAGGTATTTCTGACACTGTTCTTTCCTGTCTTAAAATAATCAAATTGAGGAGGAACATCTAGCACTGGAAACTATCAGCAACATTTTGATATTCCCGTGGTTTGCTGCGTAAGTGGTTACAAAAATAATATTTTCTCAGCCAGATGTTTGATTCTTTTTTCCATTGAAAGTGCAGCTCACATGTCAACAATACACCAGATTTTTTTTGACAGAGACATATTGTTTTAGCTATATGTGAACTTATGAAAATTACACAACTTAATTTGCTGTCATTGTCCTGTGAGCCATAGCAATCATTGCATATGACTGTGCTGCACATTTGTATTGCTTCTGTAACAGGTACTTTCTATTTCTGTATTTTCATATTTCTCAACAACATATTTTTCAAGGATTTTCTTCTCAGAAACTCCAATAGTATTATTGTTATAATAATTTCCTTTTACATGACATTGTGTCACCACCATTCCTGCATAAGCAATTGATAAACTTCTGAACACAGTCAAGTAAGCTTTTTGTTAATTATCTTTCCTGACATATGCAGAGTTGTTTTTTGCAAAAGTGCAAGCGTCTTCTTATTAGATATTGATGGAAAACTGTTGATGGAAAATTGACCACATTCATAATCTGTACGTAGATGCAAATCAACCCACCAAAATCCATAAGTAATACTTAGAATTTACATTAGACCATTACCGTTTTGCCTGCTGTGGACATGCCTTGTAGGGACTCTGATGCTCTGCCCCATTCAGTTACAGTTTAGCCCGTGATATCTACATGTGATGAAACTGTTGAGCATTGCAAAGAATGAGTCTATAAGTAATCCCAGCTGCGATTCTCCTAACTACACTGTTCTGGAAATATCTCTCAGACATAGCTTTTTGCATTTCCATGGCAGCATAAATGCCCTGTATAATTTGCTGAGAATTACAGACTTAGAGTATTTAATAGTTCTTTATATGTGTGTAACATGTTAGTTTGCATAAATGAAACAACTTTCAGCAAAGAAAGCTCAGATTCAATCCCACAGAAGTCACTGGGATGGGGAGGGAAGGGGCTGAGTGTTCGTCATGCCTCTCTTAATCATTTTCAGGTCTTTGTTTCAGCCTGTCCCAGTCCCCGGCGTTCAAACAGCTGTGGCAGTGCAGGACCAGAGACCGTGCAAATCACTCAAAGAGAGGGGAGGATTCTCCTACAGCATGAAAAACTCTCACTCAGGCCTTCACCTAAGCAAAAAAAGATGATTTTTCTCTCCAGCTTCAGTGCCCAGCTCCAAAGCCCACCCAAGGCATGGAGCCTGCCAAGGCTCAACATGGGGTTGCTGAGCCAGGAGGAACACCACTGGAAAGCTCAGCAGTCCTTCTAGCCAGAAATATCCGGTCCCTGTCTGAAAGAATCTGGCTCTCATGAAATAAATGACACGTGTCTGTTCTTGTGTCACATGACATGTCTTTTGATTGTGTCACCAAAAAATAGAGGCTGGGGGCTATATGTTAAAGCAGGCCAGGTCTTAAATGTGAAGGTACAGCTGCAATTTTACTTCGCCTTTGAGTAGCCAGCGAAAGCAAACATGAAGGAGCTGCAGGCAGAGAGAAAGCAAGTTCAGCCTTCCATTCAGTAGAGAAAATACTGCTGCATTGGATATTGCGCTGAACACCACAGAGTATTTCCCCTGCACATCACAGGATCAAATATAGCCCACAGCAAACTTGCAAGTCTAGCACCTATATGGAAGCTGAGAATAGATCAGTTAGATACCAGGAAGATGTCAACTGCCTGAGAATGTCCTCAGACCCACCTGGTGCTTCAGAAAATTAAAAAAAAAGAGAGAGCATTTCCACAAAGAGGACTCTTGGAAGTCCTCTTCTAGGGAGGACTCAGCCTCTCAAAGTGCACCATCAGTATTTGACAGTGTGACTGAGGAGCAGCTGAGGGAACTGTTGCTGTTTAGCCTGGAGGAAAGGAGGCTGAGGGGGACCTTATCGCTCTCTACAACTACCTGAAAGGAGGTTGTAGCGAGGTGGGGGTCAGTCTCTTCTCTTTCTCCCAAGCAACGGGTGATAGGACAAGAGGAAATGGCCTCAAGTTGTGCCAGGGGAGGTTTAGATTGATATTAGGAAACATTTCTTCACAGAAGAGGTTGTCAAGCATTGGAACAGGCTGCCCAGGGAAGTGGTTGAGTCACCATCCCTGGAGGTATTTAAAACATGTGCTGACGTGGAACTTAGGGACATGGTTTAGTGGTGGACTTGGTAATGTCAGGTTTATGGTTGGACTCAATGATCTTAAGGGTCTTTTCCAACCTAAATAATTCTGTGATTCTATGATTCTATTCTACTCTCTATGGAAAAACACTGGTGGCTCTTCTGATTGCATTGGCTGCATTTTAGAGTACTGCTGTGTGGTTACTACAAGGGATGGTTAGTGTTTGCAGTGTAGTTTCTTGTATGAAACAAATACCAGATTAGCAAGGTGTTGTATTTCCCACAGCAATGATAGTGTGTCCCTGGCAATACCATTCATATTCCCAGAGGAGAAAGCTAACACTGATCCCTGCAGTCAAGCTTATGTGGTGATAATAAACAGTAGTTAAAAACCTCACAGTTGCTGTCGAGGGTCCTCACAAAGGGGACACTTGTAATGAAACGAGAGACAGCTCTGATGGACTGTTTTCTGGGAAGAAATAATGATTAGGTAACACTTACACAAGAATCAATGGCTGGTTTTAGCTTTTCAATGGTCTATTTTTCTGCTTGAACACCCTTCAGTATCTTTTGTAAATACATCCTCCTGTGCATAACTGGCTTTTGTGACTTGCACTTCCTTGACCCACAGAGCTATCTTCAAATGTTGGGGTGCGGACTGTATTTAACACTTCTCACTAAACACTTTTGAAAACCAGTGGAATAACATCAAATAATATTTGAGAAATTTGCAGCAGATGCTTGCAAAGAGCAAAGCTGCAAATGCCGAAATGTTGATAATAAGGACATGCAAGATGCATAGCTTGCCACTTCTGTTTTAGCACTTTTAGCACCTTTAATTAAACTAAAAACCTATGCTGACCAAAGGCATTTGGGATCTCCTCCCTGAATATATGTAATTCACAACCCAATGTTCAACACAGTAATTGAGTTAATGGTCTGTGTTATTAAAGACAGGTAAAAATAGTTTAGAAGAAGTGAGGCAAAATCCCTCTTTGATGAGTGTGAGAAGAGACGAGGCAGGACACCACAGAGAATCACTGCATCAGGGTTTCTGCAGCTCTAATTTGAACATAGCTATTTTTAGAGGACCTGTTGTACATATCAACAACACTAATGACTGCCAGCAGAGACAACCACGTTCCTAGAGCCAGCGACATTGTGTGCAGCTCTCAGGATTTAGCTAAAGCATGTTTTTGCCAAGCAGACATTAAGTAATTAGTTCTTTTTGTTTCCATCAAATTGAATTATGCTTCTCTTTTACCTCTCCTTCCCTTTGGGTTGCCATTTTTAAAAGTAAAACTGTGTGGAACAAAGGACTTACAAAGTAGGGCCTGAGAAGTTTCCATGGGCAAAATTAGCTTCAGATAAATGAGTGATGTAGAGCCAACCCAAGAACAAGCATGTGTAGAGTGCAAGGGGAAGGGTGGCTCAGGGGGCATAGGGCAGACCAGTTCAACGGGATACAAGATCTGACTGCCCAGAATGGGTGAGAAATTACGATTAATGCTTAAATCTGATAGAGGAGGGTAAGAAGGTATATCACAATGATACCACTCAGAGCACCAATTCCCTGTGAGTGTTCCTGCTGGAATATTCAAAGGCAGCCCTGGGTGGTGATTTTGTGCTTTAAAGTGTGGAGTGAAAGCATTTTAATTACCTGAATTCTGATCAGCTACCTTTTACCTGGGTAACTTTACAGCTTTTGGTTCTCACTATTGTTATGGTTTAACCCCAGCCAGCAGCAAGGACCATGCAGCCACTCGCGCAGTTCTCCCCCTTTCACCCAGAAGGGCAGGGAGAAGAGGGAGAAAAGGAGGGGAAAGGGAAAGGAAAAAAAGACTCATGGGTTGAGATAGACAGTTTAATAGGACAATAACAGAAAAGGAAAATAACAATAACAATAACAATGACACAAGTCACTCACCACCTGTTGAATTGGTACCTTACCGAGCAGCGATCCCGGATTCCCCTCCCCAGCCAACCCCCATTTATATACTGAGCATGATGTCTACCGTATGGAATATTCCACTGGCCATTCCTTTGTTCTGTCTATGCTCCTTCGCGCTTCAATGGGAAGCTGAAAAGAGTCCTTAAAAAGTATAAACATTGCCCAGCAACAACTAAAACAATATGCATTATTGATATTTCTGGCACAGCAATCACTAGAAAGAAAATTAACTCTTTCCCAGCTGAAACTGGGAAAACTATTTAATGGAGTGAATGGCTTTTCTACAAAACTTTGGGGTTTTTTGTGTTATGAATGTTTACTGTGTTTTTCTATTGCCTTCCTTTTATTGCTATTCTGTGGTGCTTCTAATATTTTGGGAAACAAGACAATCCCTAACAAGAAACTTGTCTCCCTCATGACTCAATCCTCAGAACACCAGAGAGCAAGACTCCTCTAATCCCTAGCAGGGGACACGCAAACACATTTGCCATATAAACCCACATACGGCTGTCAGAGGGGTGTCCTGGGCTGGCCCAGAATAAAGGAGCTGTAGCAGGGCAATATTCCTTCTGTCTTTGCCAAGGGCAGCTTTCTTATCACCATTTACTAGTAGCAAGCTGTTTGCTTACAGATCTACCTGCAGTGCTGAATGATGATATTCATAGGTGATAGAGCAGCCTCATTAAAAAAGCTTCTGACGAGCTGTGGTCACTGGGGAATGCAAGTTGAATGGCAAGTGGTGGGGGGTCAGAGAGAGCACTTTGATCTATGCCTGCAGCAGGAAAACAGCCAAAGAAATCGCTGTGCAAACACTATCAGGGAATGTCAAAAGGGCCTTGAAGCAAATCGTGTAGGATTTGATTGTTGATCTCAGCAAAACACCCTCCAAATCTTTTCAAGTCTGGAAAATAGAAAGAGAGAGCCAGATGCTACAAAGCGCAGGGGCTCCGGCGGAGACACTTCGTTGGTTTGTGCTCAGAGCAGCTACTGAGTCCACTGCAGACATGACATCAAAACCCTTTGCCCTGAAGTGGCAGGACTTTCCAGAGATCTGGGTGGGGGCCCTCCAAAATTACTTGTCTGGGGTGGAGGGAGCCGGTGCTCTCGCTGGAGAGGGTTTGCCAGGGGTGCAGTCTTCCTCTCAGGCCTGCACCACCACATCATTCAAGTGACAGCGAACCCTGGGGTTATTTTTGTCAGCAGTAATCTGGGGCAGCAGTCAAACAATTATCAGTCCTATAAGATATGAAAGTACATTCTGTGCCAAGTGGTAACAGGGCTTTAAGGTCCCAGTGCGCCGGTACTCCTAAGACCCTGTAGCAACTTCACCCTCAGCTGAGCCTGGAAGCCCTGTGTGCATTGGGAAAGGCAGAGGTAATGGCTTAGAGAGTCTTGCAGCAAGGCAAAGAGGTTTAGTCAGCCAAAAATGCTGGGAGTTTTCAGCCAAAAAATGCTGTGGTGAATTTCAGCCAAAAAAATGTGCAAAGGGAATGCCCCCAGGCTAGTGAAATACGCCAGTGATGTATTGCCCATGACCCCCTTAGTTCTGCCCACATGGCCCACAAAACTGTTGTGGGGTCAAAGACAAGCTATTAAGACGTAGAAATGACGTAGAGTCTCTGGGTTGCTGGAGGGATGAGGTACTAAGTGCTGCTTTTTACCAGCAAAATGCTCTTCTAAGCATAAATCAAAAAGTTTTCCTGTTTATTACCACTCGGCCTTTGCTGTGCATTTCACCTTTCCTGGTACTGTAGGAAACCTCCATCTTCTTCTGCGCTCCACAGCTCAGAGAGCATCCCTGCAGCAGCACTGAAACAGCTCCAGTCACGGCAGCAGCCCTGCAGCGCTGGGTGCTGGGTGTGCAGAGGAAAAGCCACAGGCAAATACATTTGCATATGTGTCCAGGCTCTCGCAAAACCCACCCGTTCCCTGTGTGCAAGTAGGGGATGGTGGTGGTGGTGGCAGAGCAAGGGGTGTCTGGTGTTTACAGGAGTTCTCGAATCAGGGCTGCGCTACAGCACACAGCTCATCTGGTCTTGCGGCTTGTAGAGATGAACACGATGGCAGAGCTCAGCCCTGGTGCAAATGTAACAGGCCTGGCCAGTTTGCTGTGCGTTTATGGTCCGATAGCTGAGATAGCATCCTTCTGCAGTGCTAGAAATTTCGGAGGGGCTGCTGCTACCTGCTTTGTAGCAATGCTGGCAGCAGCAGCAGCTGCCTGTCCCTTGTCCTGCCCAGGGCTCCAAGATGTGGAGGACCCTGCCTTCCTCCCCACCAGGGCTGCTTCTGCAGCCTGGGGTGGTAGCAGAGCAAAAATCTCAAGTTATCCAAGGAGGAGTGGGTACCAGACTGGAGAACAGGAGTGGTGGAAAAATCCCTGCTCCCTGCCATGTTTTAGTTATTCGGACACTAAATTGTCACCAAATTTGAGATTTGCAGCCAGAACATAGTATGTGTGTGCATTTGTGTAGCTGATCATAAAAGCGCATTGAAAATGTTTGGTTTTTTTTTTTTTTTGAATGGCTATGACTGCTTTCTTTAACAAAATACCAGTGAAGCTTCGGAATGGAAAGATTACTACATTACTGAAAACTCTGTTTGTTTTAGGGGTTTTCCCAGGAATTAATGAGCAGCTGCATGTTGGAAAGACATTCCTACTCGTGCGGCTCTCGGGAGGGCTCAGAAATCTTTATTGAAAAATAAATGGAAAATTTGACCCACAGAGCAAGTTCTCTATGTTTCTTGGAAATACATGATTCACATTTCAGCCTCATTTTATTACTGTTGGACAAGACAGACATGTAAGGGGAAAGGTAGGAAAGTGGAAAGGAAGAGAGGGAAGCCAGCAATAGGAAATGCTTGTGTCACAGGATGAGCTTAGTGGAGTTTCCATGTGGGCAGTCAGGGAAAAACATGTATTCTTGTGTCTATTAGAAGTACTCTTTTCAATGTCATATTTTTACTTTTGTGAAGTATTCATATTTTTGCTTTTGTGAATTGGTGAAGGAGTTCAGATGAGTTTAAAACACAGATATGGATTTTGAAAAACTGGTACGGAAAACATATGTGATGATTCAGTGGGGCCCAGACTCAAATTTTTTTACCCTCTCGGAGAATTTGGCTCATGGTGGCACAGAGATTGGTAATGCTGCGAGTCATTGCTTGAGTCTTAGTCTTGGACCTTGCTGTGGGACCTTTGGAGTCAATCAGTCAATATGGGTATCTCTTAATTCATGTCTGTGTATTACTAAAGACCATGGAGGGGACAAGAAAATTGTAGCGTGATCATCATATACCTTTGCTTTGCCTCCTGGAAGAGCAGTCCACAACATTTTGTGCTGTGGACTGTGGCTGCTGCTGAAGTGGGTGGTGAAGTTCCCTATTTCCATTGCAAATAATAATGTTTAATCAGCCAAAGTACTGATATTACCATCTTTCAGGGCAATATCCTCACGCCTAGCAAACAGCTGGCCATGCACACAAAATTAAATATTATGGGAGAGGCGCTGGGGAGGGTGAAGAGTTAACCCTTAGCTGTCATCTTCAAGCAGTATTCGGTTTTTAGATTCCTTTAAGGATGCAAGGCTGTTCCCCGTCTGCAGGCCGGCAAACAGCCACGTCTCCAAAAGGCAAACTCGCCATCTGCAGGCCAGCAAGACCACTGACACGGACCGGGGAACGAAACAGCCCCTCAAGCTCGGGGACACCTTGCTTACCGTGGTCTTCGGATTTTATTTTGCACAGCAGTTAGCAAAAGGCAATTGCCCTTTGGATGTTATCCCGAAGAAGTTTGGAGTATCTGCCTCTGGAGCTTAATCCTATCCCAGTGGATTGTTTAAAAAATGTAAAAAAAAAAATAGACATGATGTTCTTCTGCAGCGGGCTGCTTCTACCCACGCTAGCGGCCTCCTCAAGCCTAGTCTGCATCTCAGCTGCAAGGTGAGAGCATGCTGCAGGACTCCTGCCCACTTCACCTTCCCAGCCCAGGCCTTAACAGCCTCCCTCTGCTACATGAAATCAGCAATGGTTTTCCCATGAAACATGGTTTTGATTGGAACATGCTGTTTCTTAAGCATATTTTTTTTTCCATGAGAACATGCTTTATTTTTGAAAGATACCAAAACATGGTGTTTCAGGAAGTTTGAGCTTTTTTGGTCAGGCTGGAGGAACATTATTGGAATGCATTTTTCTATTTGAAATAAATTTTAAGGGAAAAAGTTAATTTATTTCAGTGGCTGTCTTGTAGTGCTCACAGTTGCCTCCAATTAACAGTAAAAAGTCAAAACAAAAAGAAAATGTTTCATTTTTATAATATAATTTCCATTCAGCCCTTTAAAAAAAAAAAGGAAAATGAGGCAACTTCAATTTCACCTCATTTTGAATAAAAGCTGTCTCAAAGCTGCCAAAAGGAAAACACACATAGTCCAGCTCCCCCAGCAACAGAAGGGTTTGTAAGCACCACAGAGGAACCAGAGAATCTGCAGCCCTGCATTTGCCAGCCCAGTAAATCATGTCCTAAACACCATCATGCAGCATGCTAATGAGAAACAGCAGTGTCTTGTTACTGCTGTGCCTCCTGCCCATAATTCACATTTGGCCCCGCTGGTCATAGAAACTGTGGGTGAGACCCAAGCCTGTCTGCCATGGCCTCCTCTGGCTCTTGTTGGAGGTTTGGTGGTGGTCTTGTCCCACCTGGAAGTTCTGCTGTGGAGAGAGCTGCTCTGCTGCCGTAGGGTTACAAGGAAGGCAGGCACCAGGTGAGGGGCTGCCCAGAGAACCTGGTAAAGCTGGTCCTGTCGCTGCTGGTTGACTTAATATGCTCTTACGGTCCATCATCAGTCACAGGGCACTCAAAGAAGAATTTTAATGATCACAAGGCTGTCGTGATCTCACGGCCTTCAGAAGTGAAGCTGCACTGTTCTTCAGCCCCTAGGAAGTGGAAGCTTATCTCATTGTAGTTTAGCCCCTGAGATCTGCAAACAGCTGATTTTTCATTTAAACCTGGGGTTCTAAAGGAGAGAGCATAAAGAAAGACCTGATTTTTCATTTCTGTTTACCTAGACTTGGGTGCTAGTGGTCTACATTGCAGAACAGTGGCCACTTATTTCAAAAAGATATTTTAAAAAGTTGTTGAGCCAATTTTTTAATACAAAGCTAAGCCTCAGTGTTAGCCTGTTTGAAAGGGAGCACCCAGAGCTTGCACCTGTGCCGCATTTCTGTGGCTTCCAGGTGAATTCTGAACAGGAGGGACTGAAGTTAATAGAAAATAATAAATTTAATCTTCAGTCTGAGTTTTCACATTGCCTGGAAACTTCAGGTGAGCTCTTGGTGCAGTCAGATAGGTGGTACATCCACATACATATACTTGTTGCAGACTTCCATGGCCCAAAGAACTTATATGCCATGTACACAAAGACAGGCACCAAGGCGAGGGGAAAAATCGTTCATTCCCATTACGCAAACGGAGAAGGAAGGCATAGAAAGAAGCTGATTCTTTTGATTTCAGAAAGACTTATTGTGTTGGGGGGAGGGGGGGGAAATCAAAACTTACCTGTATTTTCATTGTATTTTGTTAGGAACAGCTGGTGCTTCAATGCTTGCTTCCATGTGTGCAAGTCTATTTCTTCTAATTCTTAGTGGCATTCAGCTTCATACTCGCTCCTGCCAGGAATCATGCTCCCACACACTTTATACGCGCCCTTTGTGCCTTTTTCAAACATGGGTTTTATGAGACGGTGAAGAGAAACACCAGAAGAACATGAGAATTCCCCAAGCAACTGCTAGCAGCAGTTTGAGTAATGACAGGGGAGTTGCAACTCGTCTAAATGTAGAGCTGAAAAAGCATTGCTTGTGTACGGGATCACTCCGATAACCTGCTCGCGTGGGTTGTCTCCCATCGCAGATCTGCCCACTCCACACCGCACTTCTCCCTGCTCAGTGGCCATCTCACCTACACAGGTCCCCTGGAGAATTAACACTGGAAGAGCCGAAGGGGAGGAAGAGTCAGATGCACAAGACAACGGCGAATGTGGGTGGGCAGCCTCTGTCCTGGTTTCCCTGTGCTGCTGGGCTCAGGCTGGGTGCTTGCCGGACCCTGGCCATGGCTGGCTCCCGAGCTCCCCGCTGCCTGTCCTCTGTTTTGCAGGGGGGATACATGGACGGATTAAGTGCTGACGATTGCACAGACAGTTTGTGACAGGGAGGAACAGAACTAAACTCTGCTCCTCCAAAACATCTTCAGATGGGGGAGGGTGAACCCTCAGCAAGATCCCTCTCTTCCCTTCACCACCGTTTGCAGGAGCAGAGGAAAGGCCCAGCTCAGGCAAGGGCTGGGGTGTCTCCCCGGGGTTTGCTCCTCACAGACTAGTCCCAGGTTTGCCCGACTGCTCCGGCCAAGCAGCAGACAGGGCTGGAGCACTTGCGGGTCACCCAGAACCCCTCTGTGTGTAACTGTATTTCCACGTTTAAGGGTTAAATTTTACCCAAGTTCATGTTCTGGAGGGGACAGCATCCAGCAACCTCAACAGTAATGCTGTTTTGCTTAAAGGTTATATACGAAGGAGGAGAGCTGCCTGAGGCCTTTCTGCAGCTCTGAAGCACTAACGTGGTCACCAGGATATTGGCTTCTCCTGCCAGCCTTGAATCACGGATAGCCGAACCTGATCCAGCCCTGCTGCAGCGCCAGGTTTGTTTCAGGTGTGTGTTTAATCACTCCCGTCGCCCAGCAAAAGCAAGATAGGAAGTCATGTCAGGTCACGCAGCCCTGGCCGGCCACCCCCGACTCTGTGGGCAGCGTGGGAGGAGGAGGCTGTCCCAACAACCTGCTCCTTAGCCTGCCTCTGCTCCAACTTTGGTGGCTGGAGTTACCTCCTTGGTACGCAGCCTGCTCTTTGCCTGGGTTCGAGGAGCCGGGGGGTGGGGGGACACACAACAGCCAGGAGCGAGCTGCAGAAAATGCAGCTTGTCATGCTCTTTTCAAACCTACGACATTTGCATAATTAATGCTCCGCGTTTTCCACCTATTCCCAGCTGTCCCATGAAACTCAGCATGTGCCAGCTCTCTAGGGCATAAGGAAAACAGTTTGCATACTGATGAGATACTTACAGGCGCTGTTTGTCTTTGTTTCTCATGCTCCTTCCTTGATAATGACAGAATGATTACAAGATCGTTATTTTGTATGCTTTTATTATTTTCATCCTCTCGACACACAAGTAAGACTCAGTGGTACAAATAAGTAAACCCATCTAGAAAGGAAAACAGTTTTATTAAGAAATCTGTGTGGTATGACAATGGTACAGAATTTCTTGTTACATGATGGGTGTAATTTAAATGAGTTAATAAAGAAGATGTCTTTTGGGGATTTCTGTTCTTCTGCGATAAGTCTCCCGGAGCTCAGAGGTAGTAAGAGCTGAGATACATTTGGTGGGGCCTTGTTTGGACGCTTGGATCACTGCTGCCCGCACTGTTCCCATTCTTCAGAAGAATGAAAGATCTCAGTAACCGGGACTAGCAATCCAGAGCTGCCTTTGGCTAGTCCATCGTATTGGTACAAATCCCAAGGAACACAAGCATCTCACTCTGATGGTGTAACTCCATTAGACACGGCTGTTTTGTGGTAAGGATGGACTGGCTCTGCAGTGTCCAAGAGCTTGCTTTCTCTGATTCCTCCCAGAAGCCTTGGGGAGCACAGCGATGGGAAGCACTTGCCTTCTTTTTAGGCTGCATCCCAACCACATAAAATCTCTCTCACCTCCCTGCAAGGGTCAGAGTGACTAGTTTAGCAACTGCTGTGGTGCAGGCCAAAAAGGCATGCGGTCTGCAGAAAGTGGTTGCAATTGCTTGCGGTGAAAGCAGCCTGTGCTGGCTGCATTCACCCACAGGGCTGCGGTGAGCTGGCTGGTCCCTGCGCCCCAATTCTTTTGTTCACAGACTTTTATTATTTTTGTAGATGCAGCAGCAGGTAGGTGCCTGTGACACTCTCCTGTGTTTTAGAAATCTGATTTATTTTTTTTAGAAGGGGCTTTGGTTGCCTGACGTGAGGCATCTTATGAAAGAAGGTTGATTTTCCGAGAGCAAGTGCTGAGCATTTCCCCAGAAAATCACATCCTTTGATAAAGTGTCCTATGTTGGATATTGAGTCAGTATTTTAAAATATAGGCACTAATAGCTATTTGGTGGCTTTCTGACGATGCATTATAGATCAGTGCATTATAGATTTCTATGGCTTTATTTTCTCTGGAAGTATTCCCTATGGCAGTACGTTTCTGCTGTTGCATGACAAGCATCATTGAAGCCTGCTGTAGCACTTGCTTGCCAAGTGAAAATCCTACTATTTTACAGAGCTGTTGCACCTGCAGGTCCGTAGAGTACAAGCAACTGAAGGCACGTTAAGGGCAGAGCAAGTACAGTAACAGGAGGGGTGTAGCAATTCCCCAAACTGTTGCAGGTCCTTCAGGTTGTAAGAGGTAAAATCCTGACCTGCTGATTATTTGGCTATTCAGTGTACAAAAAGTCTTGGCAGGAAGGCAGACACCCAGCAAGATTTTTTTTCTATGTTGAAAGTTCTCATCAAGGCGTGAAAAATTCTTCCTTCTATAAAAAGAGACACTCATGGAAATGAAAAAGAGAAATAAAGCTTGGAGAAGAACATGATGCATTTTGGAAACCACATAGTGAATGAAGTAGATAATTGTTTCTGATGACAGCTGATAATACCCCTGTACTTATTTTTCAGGTAACAGGTAGCACAGATTTCCTTCAGTGTTCCAGAGCAACCCCCTACCCCCAAAACCATAAGGATCCTTACTTGTGAGATTACTCTGATCACACAGACAAGCTCCTTTTGGCTGGCGTCCATTCCTTACAGGCACGGGAATAAGAGAAGAAACGGTTCCCGACATTTCCCTACTATTCTCACCACTCTTCCCACTTCTCTGCCTTCGTCACTGCTTGCTTGCAACCTGCTTTCCAAATTCAGCCATTAGGTGGAGCGTTTCTACTGTCAGCAGCCCAGAGACTTCATCTGCGGCATCTCGGGGCTGGGAGGGATGCTCTACCGGGGAGCTGAATAATCCCTCTGTGCTGGGATCTGCTGGCTGCAGGTGGGCATTAAAAAAGCTAAAATGCGTGTGTGTGTGTGTTGCATTCTAATCTGAGGTCTTTTCTATTCTCTTTAGTGCTTTCTTCTATTACCAGCTCTGTTGACATCCAAAAAAAGTACAAAGGGGAAAATCTGAGACAGATAGTACAACTTAAAGTCTTGGTCACTGTCTTTTTTTTTGTCATGTGTTAAAGGTTGTCCGAGACACAACTCTAGAAGATGCTGATAAATTACTAAGTTATTTCACAGTTCAGAGCCAGAAGTGTGCATTCATTATTTTTTTTGTTGCATTTGAACAATTTGGAATCAGACAGCGCTACTGGGGCAGCTGTTTCTTCCCGGTTTTGAGGTCCGGAGAAAAGTAGTGACACATTTCCTCATTTTCATGTGGACCGGTCATGTCTCGTGGTACAGCGCTGGCCTGAGTTCTTTCACTGACTAAACTTTCTCAGGGCTTGGGCTCTTTTTGCTGTGAGTAGCTGTGCTTTGTATGCCCTCTTTCACTTAAATAATAATAAAAAAAGGAATCATCAAGCGGGAGCTCTTTGTTACAGTTTCGTGGAGACAAGGCTCATCCAGCATGGCTTAGCAGCCCTTTCTGAGCTGGGGAGGGGAGAGGGAGCTCTCAGCCCTTCCCATGGTACCTTTGAGCTCTCTCGGTGCCTGAAGCCCTAGAAATATGGGCATCACATTCACTCTGTGAATCTTATGGAGAAAGTGGTGGTCTCTTTACAAAGCTGGGACCCTGAGGCCCCGGTTTGTCCCACTCAGCTTCAGGCACCTCAGCTGAGGGTTGCATGGCTGCAGGAGATGGAGGGATAGCAAGGCACATCCAGAGGGCAGTTGACATAGTGCTAAGTTTGGGGACCAAAGGCAGAGGTTTGTCCTTCAGTCAGAAATGCAGGAGGTTGAATAGGGCTGCTGGAGATGACGGCCATGTGCTCAACTGCGGGAAGGGGACTGTGCCACCACACCGCTGTGCAGTTTGTTTGGGGCCATGCTTGGCTGTCCAAGTCACCCCAAACCAATCCTCTTGTGAATCCTGTGTTACTAAGCCCATCTGAGAGGTGTCATGCTGATGTGAGGTGCTTGAAGAGATTTTACTATGGTCTAATTAGAGAGGACATAAAAAATGCGGAAGACTTTACTGATGGCTGCGACCGGACACCTGCCTGGCTTCTCTGCTTGCCCCAACCTCTACTCTACCACCTACCACCGAACCCACCTCAGACCTGCCTCTTCAGCTGGGACCCTTCAGGTGCCCCAGGCCCAGTTTGGAGTGTGGACTCCCCTTAAACACCTTCTTTATTCAGGCTTTCAAAAACTCCTGGAAAGCTGCACTTTGGAGAATCCAAAGCAATAGGCTATGCCCGGGGAGATGGTGTTGTCATTTATTTTGCCCAGTCCTCTTAAAAATCTCTCTCTCTACAAGAGGCTAATTCCATAAGAATCTGAAATTTTAAACCATGTCACCACAGAGAGGTAACCTTGAAAAACCTTTTATACCTGGGCTTTGATTTTTCTTTATTTTCTGGCCTGGTTTTCATTGTTTGTCTGTATCTGTAGCTAAGCCAGGGCTTTAAGGAAGCACTACTGAAACTGGCCAAAAAAAATTCCTGCTACATTTAGTGTGGGCTAAGGACCTGATGCCTTCAGTGACCTTGAAAGATGCTTGCCTTGAAAGATGCACTTTAGTAAAGCAGAGGGCTGGAGCGTGGTGGAGGAACAGAACCGTACAGAATTACACCCGTCATGCAAAACCACAAAAGCCAAGAGATGTACTGGCAGAAGCATAAAAAATATTTGTTATTAGGTCAGACAAAGTGAAATAACAGCCCGGGAGGGCTCCCATCACTGTCTCCCATGTGATGGGGTGGGAAATACACTTAAAGGAGAAAAGAAGCACAGGGCCTGTCCTCCTGGGGTGAAGGAGGCTGGGAAGGACACCTGGAGACTGGGAATGAAAGTTGGATTTCTGTTGTGTATCTGCCTTGGGCAAGGGTCTCCCCAGGGCTCGAGCCTGGCCGTTTGCACACTTTCTGGCGCAGCTGATGTAGATCTGTATGCCCCTCCTCGAACTCCTGCTCTTTCTGAAATACACATTTCTGGCGTTTCTTTGCTTATCAGCATTGCTAAATTTCCTGCCAACTTGATCCAGGGCGGCTTATTTTGGGCTGTTGACTGCAAGTCACACCAGTCTTCTACTGCTCTTCTAGCCATCGCCACTGGAATTCATATGGCCTCACCCTCTCCTTTCCTGGAGGATTAATTGTGTTAACTCCTAATGTGAAACTCCATCACTTGCTTAAGTGACGTATTCCCCTCAAGGATGCATTTAGTGCAAATCTCTGTCCTGTTTTAAGTGCACTTCAGGGAGGAATGGTCAATTGACGTGGCTGGATGATTTATGTCTTACCAGCAGATGTTAAGGCATGCAGCAACCTATAAGTTAACCCCCAGGATATGACTCTGCCTGACTTGTCCTGAACACAGGGTGCTGTGCCTGTGTCTCCTAGTGCTGTATCTGCGTTGAGAAAAACAGACATTGCAGGTCTAAACCGGAAGAGTTGAGGGCCTCCTGGTACGCACTGACTAGCTCTTCTGGGGGGTACCTACTTAATATCTGGCAGACAGACGTCCTTTAATTTGTGACAGCGTAGTGATCTTTCCGGTGTCAAAAAAGGGAAAAACCCCCAACTTTAAATTTCTTTTAAAAGATTAGAAAAAGAATAATTAAAACAGCTTCTCCCGCGTTGGCAGGAGAAGACAGCTAATAGAGAATTTACTATTCAAGTCTGGTGCAAAAGCTTTATGTTATAAGGGCTTTTCTCAAATGGGAAATGAAATCATGGACAATAAAAAGTAAATTATGGTTTAGGTTTAGTACAAAGTGGCCTTTATGGTTGCCAGCTCATAAAAGCAGTGGGTGAAACAAACCTCTGCACAGAAGGGCAGTCTTGTACCACCAATAAATCCCATTTAGCCTCTGTTTTGAGGATCTGTGTGATGTACATGTGTGATTTTCATTTCGTGAGCCTCCAGATGCCAGAAATCCTAATTCTTGACATGTGGTGAAGGAAAAGAAATCAAAGCCTAAGCCTCTTCAGCCATCAGGGGACATGATGTTCATGTCCCCTCTTACTCCCAGCAGTGTCCCTGGCCGGGCCAGCCCAGTTGTCACGTATGTGACTCGTGTGCATTGTGCTGGCAAACGGGTTTGATCTCAGCTTGCTGCCAGCCTGCTCTTGTCCTTGTTCCCTTGCTGACAGTGAGTCGGGGCGCTCTGCCAAGCTGGGCTGGAGGAACAGCCAGCCTGCGGCTGCATGGAGTGCGGTCATGGAAAGCATCTTAAAAATTGAAGGGAAGTCACTGCCACGGGGGAGCAGGACTTCGCTTGTGTAAACGTTCTCTCTTTCTGGGTAGTTCTGCAACTTTGTGAAGGCGGGTCCTTAGGATATGCCTTTAGGGTTCCTCCACAGTAAGTTTTAACCTGAATGTGTGGTTACAATGCTAAGATAAACTGGCGTATGGGAGAGTGGTGCTGTAAGATTTCTCTGTCTGTCACAGCTTTGCTTCACCACCCAAGGCAGCAACCCTGCCCTCACTTCTCCAAAATAACGTTCGTCACGTGCAAACTTTGTGCAGAAGCCGCTATTACTGTAAACACAAAAAATCATATCCCCTTAGTAGGATTCAGTGACACTGACTGCTTCTTACTGCTCCGTTTCACATTGCGTTGTAAAATAAACACTTCCTAAGACTTTTAATGTGATCTGCAGCACCTGCCTCATGTCTGTGTGCCTTGGAGTGGGACAGATGTCCCAGGAAGAGCTGAATTGTCCTGGCAAGTTGTTGAGTCTTTCTGGCCTCAGGGCCTTTCAGTGGCGAGCTTTTCTGAGCTCTTACACTTGTTGCATGTTCATCTGCAGCAATTAAGAACCCCTTGAAATGGTGTATCTTTACAACAATAATGCATACAGTGTATGGCCAAAGTGCAAATAGCTTCAGAGGAAGTTAAATCACTATTTTTCCAATATTAATATTAATGAGGCTGAACATTTGCATTCGTGGTAAGTCCCCTTGTAGCATCAACGTTCTTTGAGGATTTTTCTCCAGATGAATGAAGCATTCCCCTCCTTCCCTCACTACTTCTACTAACAGCATCACTCAGTGCAGCAATAGATCAACAGTTCCCATTAATCTGTGAAAAGGCAGAGCTTAGAACAAGCACTTTTTGACATAATTAAAGCTGACACTGCCTACCACCATTCCTGGAGAAAGCATTAGTGGATTTTCATTAGAATAAGTAAATACAAATAAAGTCCACCCTGAACAGTTTTCTTTGTTACAAACAAAACCCATTAGTTAGCAAGGAGAGTCTGGAGCGGGGCTGAATTCACACAGATCTCAAAGCCCTTCTCATATTTAATTTATAAACTGATGATTAATTCAGTGATTAGCTAATTCACTTGCAGTGATTAATTTAATTCATGTCTTCAGGCTAATGTTTAAGAAAGGAGAAAAGCCCAGCTCAGATAGATGCATATCAATGTCCTTGTGACTAAAAAATGGTAATATAATGCCCTGGAGAGTAAAGGAAAAAAGAAAGATCGAGAGAATCGGTGGCATGATCAGTTGTAAGTTCTTGCCTAGGCTGTAGCCGTATTTTTTAGCTGTGATGTTTAAATGTGTCAGTTACTCTAATGATCAATGGTTTGAAAGATGAATCTAAGGGTCTTTCACTGTAGCTTTCCACTGTGTACTTTGAGAATGACGCTGCTTTAGAGCACTCCTGCAGTTCTGCTTTTCTCTCATTTGTTTTGCCAGCTGCCTGCCAGCTCCCCTCCCTTTCAGCAACATCTTTCTCATGCCTCACCAAATTCTTTGATGAGAGCGCTTGGTACTTCTTAAATCCAGGCTGTCTTTTTCTATTTCCAGCAGGATTTTCCTCATCTTTCGACGCAACATGAAATGAGGATGATTTGGGGGACTTCTCTGTATTAGACAAACCAGTCTCTTTTGAGACAGTATTGCTTTCACAATTTATGTCATCACTCGGCAATGGAGTTTGATAGCTCTTGAAGTTGCCCACAGGGCCTTCCTTTACTGAGCCATCATTGCTGTGCTTCTCTGATTGAGCTGAAGAGTGTAGCTGGTATTCCTCTCTTCTCTCAGGTCCACTCTTCATTTCTGGACTACCAGTTTTATACCTTGTTTTTTCATCAGGTGGTGGTGGCGATTGCTTCTTTTTGGCTGTGGCATTCTTTTCTTGAGGCTTCACCAGCGAATTTGAAGATGGGGACTGGCACATCCCAGAACCTGGATCTTTGCTTTTGTCGTTTACATCTCTTGCATCAGGCTTTGTAAAGCTTTCAGATACAGTTTGTTGTTTTTCTCCTCCTGGAGTATTTTTCTCAGGCTTTGATGATTTACTTGAAGGACGTAACTGATGGTGTTTATCATCCTCCTTTACAGCCTTTGCTTCAGTTGACCTGATATCCTCTGCTGTTGGTGTCTTTTGCTTTCTCTCTCCTGAAGTATTTTTTTCTTGGGACTTCACCACTTTCTTTGAAGAGGCTGACTTCTCAGAATTTGCATCTTCATCTTTTTCTTTAACAGCATTAGTATCTGCAGAAGGTTGCGTTTGTTGCTTTTGTTCTGGAATATTTTTTTCTTGAGGCTTAACCAATGTTTCTGACGATACTGATCGGTACTTCCTGGAACTTGGAAATTTTTTCTTCTCTTTTGCAGCATTCATATCAGGTGCCATAAAATCTTCACATCTCGTTTGCTGCTTGTCTCCTCCTGGAGCGTTTTCCTCATGCTTTGCTGATTTTGTTGAAGGAGGTAGCGGATACTTCCCAGAATGCTGGTGCTCATTATCCTCTTTCACAGCCTTTGTTTCAGGTGACCTGGTGTCCTCTGCTGCTGTCGTCTTTTGCTTCATCTCTCCTGAAGTGTTTCTTTCTTGAGGCTTCAGCACTTTGTTTGAAGGTGACTGGAGCTTCTCAGAGGTGTGTTTAGTCTTTTTTTCAGCCGACTTAGTTTCAGGCTTTACAAAGTCACCTGGTGACATCTGCTTCTGTGTCTCTAGAGGGGATGATTTCTTGTCATCCTTCACCAATGGATTCAGTGATGGTGTTTGATTTTTAGGATCACATGAAGTATTCCTTTCTCCTTCACAAATCTTTTTATGCTGCGCTAGTTCTTTTTTCAAATTAGGAGGGGTATTCTCCTCATCACTGGTCTTATTGTCCTGCCTTGACGTATTTCTTGTCGGCATTGAATAATTCTTGAAGTTTGACTTGATGTTTCTTTCCTCTGCACTGCCATTTGCATGTTTCATTGGTTCACTCGATGAGGACAGGTTGTGTTTCCCATTATTGCAGCAGATGTTTTCATCTACTGTCAGATCACATTCGTGTTTCACAAAATTTCTTGAAGGTGTTAGACATTTCAAACTCTGCCCATTATTTTTCACTCCTTGAATGTTGGCATCATGCTCTGATGAAGGAAACTGGGGTGTCTGAGTTCTGTGAGCATTCTCCTCATTTGAAAAGTTATTATCATGATCCATGGTATCACTTGGTGTGGTTACTTGTTCCTCCTCAGATTTATGCAAGACATTTCTGTCTTGTATCTCCTCTGTATCCACCTTACTATTTTCATGTTTCATGTCATCATCTGATGACAAGATCTTATCCTTTTTATGTTTGGAGAATTTATAACTACCTTTTGCATGCTTCTTTTGGACTGAGACTAATTCAGTTGAGGAAGGAAATAGGTTCTCTTCCAGCATATCGCTTCCTTGCTTCACAGTATCATCTGACGTTGGTGTTTGGTTCTTCTCCAAGGGTAATAGGGGCTTTCTTGCTAGCGTGGTTTTATTTTCATCTTTTCCTGGCTTCTTGGTTGAAAGTGAAAGACAATTCTCAATGCTCTGACATGTAGTTGTCTCTTCGGCTGTAGAATTTTCATTTTCTGTTTCATGATTTGGGGACAGCACTTGGTTCTTGAAATCACATGTGGTTTTGTTCTCCACTGTAGTATCATTTCCACAGTCTGTCAACTTATCTGAAGAGGGTAGTGGGTACTTCTTACATCCATGGCTGGCATGTTTATCTTCCACACCACCAGCTCCCTGTCTCACCAGATCAATAGGTGGAAGGGCTGGGGGATTTCCAAGAGTGTGATGGATTCTTTGTCCTGCAATCCCACTCATTGGTGTTGGCAAAGGATTTGATGAGGGTGACTGCCATGCCTCAGAGTCAGGCCAGGGCATCTCATCTGCAATGGCCTCTTCATGCTCAACGAAAGATTTGGATTGATTGTGACAGGTCTCCAGGTCAGTCAAGGTACTCTTGCCCAGGGCTTGATTGTTTACATGATTCATCATTTCATTTGCTGAAAATAATTTATTCTTCCCAAAATCTTCTTCTGTGATGTAGAAGCTGTGCTTCACAAGGTCACCTGGCAAAGGACTTTGTGTCTTTTCCAACTGAGAAGAGATGTGCTCTTCTTCTGCAGCACCAGGCTTCTGCTCCTGGCTCTCGTTTGAGGAGACTGTGGGTTTGGTCTGATTTACATCTGGATTTGATATGTCAGCACCAAAATTGCCAAAGTTATTTTGTGGGCTGGGCATTTGAGGAGGCTGTAGCTGCTTGGGTTTGGATTCATTTCGCATTTGGCTGTTGGGTGTTTTATTCTCCTCTTCCTTTTTAGTTGGGACATCACTATCATTTTTGCTAGAAGTAGAAGATATTTTGTCTTCACTGTGATATTTCACTCCTTCTTTGGCTTCCTCAGCACATCTGCCTCTTAAACCTGGTGCCTCTTTTTGGACTATTGGTGGCCTTTTGCAAGAAGCTGGTGTTGGGACAGTTAGCTGTTGGTCCTCCATTGGAGGCTCAACTTCATAAGATGCTTGAACTCCTGGAGAGTGAAGTGGCAGAATGCTTTCCAGTGCTTTCTGCTCTGGAAAACAATTTTGGCCTGCAAAGAAAGGATCCTTTTCTGGCTCTGAGTGCTCTGTGTCAGCTTCCTCTGAACTGTATACATACATCGTTATTTCAGGAATCTCACCCGTATTAGTATCCTGAGAACTTTGTTCGTGGGATCCTTCAGCTGTGCTACAGTAAGGTGAGTTAGAAGGTGGGATGTCTTCCTTAACATGTTGCACAGCATTGGTAACCCCCAATAGTGAAGATGTATCAGGCCCAGCCGGCATGTTATTCCTGTTGCAGTCTAGAGTATGTTCAGACGAGGGAGGAATGCAGTCTGCAAGAGATTTGTTTTCACTGGTAGTAGAAGAGCTATCTAGATTAGGGTTAAAGTTGGGTCCTTGCTTTGTGGAATCTATTTTAGCCTCAGCATGATTCTTTGTATTAGACATGGCCTTGGGTGCCACTGTTACCTCTTCTTTGTCCTCCCTGTCCTGTGCTGCATTTGCTGGTCTTTTGGTCTCAGCAGGCTCTCTGTCAGAGCCCCCCTTTTCCTTCAGTGGTGTGTCGTGACCGAAAGGCTGCTTCGCGGCATTGTTTTTCGACCAGCTCCAAGGATGGTTAATTTTGGTAGCGATGCTGAGTCTGGGCACTGGGACGGTGGAGCACACTAAATATTGGGACTCTGGACTGTTTATACCTGTGGCTGTCATTGCTGCCGTGCGCAGCACTCTGACCTCTGGCTTACGAATGGTTTTTCTGCTTGGGAAGTTTTTGGTCTTTTTCTCACCTTTGCGCAAGAGCGATGCTTTCACCTCTGCGGCTGAGCAGAGAGCGCTTTGTTCAAACTGCTCCTTCAGTTTGGACAGGACCGAACTCCTGTTGACTATTTTGGGCAAACCGCTGTTTGGCCCCTTCTTTTTCCAGCTGGGAGACTTCTCCTTGGTTTCTTTTTCTTCGGCAGCTAAAAATTTCTTCAGAATGTTCTTCACTGTGTTTTTCCCACTGGCGCTGCTCCACCTGGCCCTCTCGCTGGGCGCTGTGTCTGCATCCTCCTCTGCTGCTTTTCCATCTCCTTTCCTGTCTCTGCTTCTGTCCAGCTTGTTACCAGCCCTGCTCACCCACAGCTTCTCTTTAATGACCAGTTTGCCGACTTCTCTTCTTTTCTTGGTGTACGGCTCGCGATTGTTGTTTAGAAATCTGGACCGCAAGAGCTGAAATCTGGTGGGATGCTGGACACCCCTGTTTGGATCTGGACACGGCTGGTTATAACTCACCTTGTTTTCTTTACCTTCTGCCCATTTCGTCCTCTTGCTGCTGAGCTGCGGATCGCCGGCTGCGAGCTCGGTGACGTACAGCAGCAGGCTGCTGAGGACAGCAAAGGCCCCTTGCTCTGTTGCCATCCTATTGAGCTTCTTCTTCAGTACCAAAGGGTCTACCAGCATCTTATCATCTCCGCAAAAGTGTGTGCTTTTGGTGCTGTGCAAGAGAAAACACGAGTGTTCTTTTCAAGTCATCAACATTGCTGCTACCTCCTTATTTTGCTTTAATGGCATGCTGTTGTGCATAAAATGGAAAAAAATACTTTAATTTAGAACTTCTCAAGAGAGTTGTCGTTAGTGGCCTGTTAAAAAGCATGCAAAGTGCTTTACAAGCTTCGTGAGGCACAGTGTAGCGGGAACACGCAGGGCTTCACATGGTCCCACATGGCACCGTCGGCTCTTTCTTCTGTGTTTTGTGGCCAGTGGAAGCATTTAGGGGAGCAAGCAACGCTAGTCGGTGTGACAGCATCTCCTCTGCGCCACTCCTCACTCTTTTAGTGTTACCATATCCTAATGCGAGGGCAACATTGAAGGTGTTTTCCTCTCCTGCTAGGTAAAGTGTAGGCAAAGATAAATATGATGAGAACGCAGTTAGCAGGAAAACATGGTTCTGCCTCTGGGTTATAACAACAGACTCAAACCTTTAAAACAAAAAATAACAAGGCTGAGGAGCACAAATATGCCACTGATAGTTTTTCCTATTGGTACAGGTTAGAAGTCAGTAGGTACCTCTCCAGAATTAAAAAAAAAACCCACAGGATTTGCATGATTTACTTGTTGATAGCATTCAAATCCCACATCAGGACTATGCTGTTCAATCTGCTGTGTGAAGCGTAGCACCACCGCAACAACCCTGGCAATGTCCCTTGTCTACGACTCCCTTTAATCTGGAGCAGAGAGGCTGATACTTTGGGCCTGCACTTGAGTTTGAAGGATCAGGCCCTGGGACAGCTGGGGATTTAGGCAATGCTTTAATTGGTGTGGATCAGTTACTAAATAAAATTCTGAACTCAGCACAAAAGCTGGAGCGTGAAGTCAATAACAATAGATGGGGCTAGGAGGGAAAAAACCCAAGAGGTGTCGGCTTTCTGACACCGCAAAAAGCTGGAAGGTTACTTCACCGTGCAGTGAAATAGCTTCACGCACAGAACGCAGCCTGCATAGCGGGAGGGGATTACTTTTTATGAGCAGAAGTGGAATAAAAAATTCTTTAAATTAAGCCCACATGTAGAAGATGAAGAAAGGTTGCAAAGAGGCTCATCCATCAGGGACTGTCAGCCTCGAAAGGCTGGGGAAGGCCCAGCTGTGCCCCAGCAGCTGGTACCCCACGGACTCGGAAAGAAATTGGACCCAGCCCCCCGCTGTGATATTACAGGGGCTGTTTGCAAAGTGGGGGGCTGGTCCTCGTCCAGTCCGGTAGTGACATTTGGATTCCATTTGGCTGCATTTCAAGTGCACATGTTGAAAATTACATCCCTCAGCAGTGGGATGAAGTTGCCATCTTGAATGGAAGAAGGTCTATTTATAATGACTTTGTAGATATTTTTAAAGGCTAATAAAAGAAAAAAGTGTGACAACTGGCCCATGTCTAATGTGACAAACAATGCTCCGTAGGTTTTGATTGGGAATAACCACATTTCAGCGTAGCACAGGTGCACGCTCCCACATTCACAATGTGGAAACATCTACCCTTTCCCTTACTGAATTGACCACAGCCAAGGAAGCAAGGCTCCCATGTTACACCAAGATCCCTGTTTGTTACAACTATGGGAGTCTTCAGAATAAAGAGAAAAAAAAGAATTCAGAGTATAATTAAGGCTGAAAGTATCCTGGTTCACCCCTATAGCCAGTCTCCTGGTATCTTGACTGAAAACTTGTCATGGCAGAAGATCGCTCCTCTCCTCCCTAAGAAGTGCCTGCTGTATTCAGAAACACACATAAGGCCATCTCACACAGCATGATTTAAGGTCATCTTTGATCTCTCAGAACAGCAGTGGAACCAAATGCCCTTTTTACCTCTCCCTTCTGGACTACTTTAGATACAATAAATGGCCACAGTAAAATATGGAGTAATCCTGCTTTCAGTGAGGTCAGCATAGCCAAACTACTATTAATTGTGAAGGGAAGAAGATCAGACCCTCTTTACTATGAGTGTTCAAGGTAATTAATCACTTATGAGCTAAAAAATGTGAACAGCTTCATTAAAATATATTACTAGTGAGCTCTGTTCAGAGTTTTCCTTTTATGCTTTTGGTAAAATATATGTTAGAGCATTCTTATAGGACGCCTTCTGAAATGTAGCATTTGTGGGAATACTGCATTGTCTTAAGTACCAAGACATGTTGCATGGGTTGAGGGCTTGATCCGTATTCACCATCAAGCAGCAGCAGATGAGCAAACACCTATGGCACCTTTTTAGGGCATCTGCAGTTCTTCCAAGATGACCGCACCTACAAACCAGCATCACGGCTGTGTAACTCTGAAATGCGTTCTGTGCAAGGGTTGTGGTACAATGACACTAAATTCTGAGAACACCACATAAAATGTGGGTAGTGATGAGGTTGTGTTGTCCCAATGTTTGGAAAATACCACGCGTCCACCTTGGGGAAGGAGGGCAAAGGTGGAGGGTTTCTCAGGTTTGGGAGCATGACCATAATTTTCAACAGGCCAAGACATCAGCCCTAATATTTCTTCACGACCTTTTCCCAAGTTGCATCCTGCTGTTCTTAAACTACGAGACCTATCAATGAAATATAGTCACCTCTATATCAACTAGAGATAGTCAACTCTAGTCTCACCTATGGCCAGGAGGAACCAGGCAGGTATCCCCTGTGCCCAGGAGGAACCCCATGCCAGCAGAAGTCACTTCCCACCAGATGACAAGGCAGATACTTGGGCTCCTCCCTGGTGCTGTGAAATGGCCTAACATAGACTTCAGCCTCCTTGCCCCTCTCCTACCCTGGAGACATCGGTCTCCACTGTTTTTAATGTGCATGGTGCTCCCTTGGCATGCTGCTGGTTTCTGGAATCCTTGCTGTATGGTTTTCAGTGTCGAGGACAGACCGCTTGGACCTCCAGAGGAGGTGAGGCCGCCTTCAAAAGTTTCCTGTCTTCTTGGCCCACAGATAATTAAGATGCATAAGACAGGCAGCTTAGTTATTTATTTATAGGTTCTTCGGTGACACTTATCATGGCAGCATCAGAGTGGCAACAGCCTGATATGCTAACGGGCAGCAGTGCAACCCTATCCCGCTGGCTGGCCTGTCCCAGGGAAACCTCTGCAGCAGCCACCGCTGTGTCATGGAGCGGAGGAGACCCGACGGGCTGTGACGGAGGGAGAGGAGCTGGAACTCTCCCCCAGCCCTGCCCGCAACAACGCACTCCTGCCTTTCCACCCTGTTAGGGCTCGGGGGGCTGCTGAGTAGTAGGGGGCGGTGGCATCCCGTGACATTTGCTAAAATGTATGGCTAAAGCAGTCTCGGGTTTACTGTCTGGTGTGGAGAAGAGAAGGCCCTGTCGCTTGACCCTGAATTACCTGCTAAATATCTGACCACCATTTTGCACAGCCTGGCAACCCGAAGGACTGGCTGCTGTGGGGGCAGCGCTCTGGACAGGAGATGGGCAGGAGGAGGCAGTGCTATGGAGACTTCATCAAAAGGGGAAAAAAAATTGGAAAACATTGCCTGACTCGCACAAGCTGCCAGAGATTGATGGATTGCTCTGACTTGCTGTCGGTTGGCTCTGGAGAAATGGCCACAAGCTGGAGCACACAAGATGCTGCATCCTGTAGGCCCTGTCATCCCCAGGCATCCCCGTCGCTACCCGGCTTTGCATGGTGTTTGGTTCAAAGAGCTGCCTGTAGCAACCAGGAGCAGCTCTGCCTGCTTGGACCAACACACAGGCCTTGTTAGTGTTGCCAGTGAAATGATGGCCAACACGCCGGTCACCTCAACAACTGCAGAAATGCTGCTTTACAAGTTCAGTCTTTGGGAACCGCCTTTTAAGTTAGATTATCTTATTTGTCTCTGAAACAAACTTGGTCCTCCCCAGCCTGGATAGAAGGTAAAGTGGGAACAGTTATGAATTCTCTTCATTTTTTTTGTGTTTTTTTTTTTTTTTGCTATAGGAAGAGGAAAAGCCAAAGTACTAGAGAAAATCCTACCTTATGCAGGGTATGTTCTTCTCTCTTCTCTATTGCTGAATTTATTACAGGTATGCTAGAGGCATCCTAAACTAGGAGGAATGTTTTTAGAAAGTCTTGGTATTCTCTTAAATCAAAAGCTACTGACACAAATACTCCTTTTGGTTTAACATATCTCCAAAACAAACAAGAAAGCACCTTGCGAAGCTGCAAAGAGAAGACATGCTCAGTGTTTGAAGTAGCTCACAGTACAGAAAACCTTTTCATACAGATATTGTCATGCAGGCTGCTATTCATAACAACAGGCATCACCTGCTCCTCTTTCTGCAACATAGCATCCCAGTGACGATTGCAGCAATTGTTTACATGGAAAAAGGGGTAGGAAAGTACTTATGTATTTTTAGCTATCTTTTTAAAACGCAGTTCAGCAGCTGGAGAAAGATAGGAGAAACCAACACCACGTAGGCAATCACTCAGGATGAAGATTTGAAAGTGTTATGTAGACCTCAATTTCTGAACTTCTGAGGTAAACCATAAGGTTAAACACCAGGGACAAATTCTGTGCTCACTTCTCCTGTGTCATCTCATTGAGGATTCCAGATTTGTGCCTGTGCTGCTGCAGGTGCATCAGAATCTCCCTCACTGAGGTCTGCTGTTTACTTTGTCTGTTGTATGTAACTTTTAACTGAATCATAGTTTGTTGGTTTTATTGAAAAATAAAAATGGAAAAAAGAAAAAAGGAAAAAGGAAAAGGAAATGGAAAAGAAAAGAAAAAGAAAAAAGAAAAAGGAAAAAGAAAAGAAAAAGAAAAAGAAAAAG
>VUYV01000200.1:599661-655536 GCA_008711295.1 Anarhynchus alexandrinus | reverse complement strand
AAAAAGAAAAAAAAAAAGAAAAAGAAAAAAAAAAAAAAAAAGGAAAAGAAAAAGAAAAAGAAAAAGGAAAAGGAAAAGGAAAAAGAAAAAGGAAAAGAAAAAGGAAAAAGAAAAAGGTAAAGAAAAAGGAAAAGAAAAAGGTAAAAGAAAAAGGTAAAGAAAAAGAAAAAGAAAAAAGGGGGAAAAGGGAAAAAAGGAAAGAGGAAAAGGGAAAAAAGGAAAGAGGAAAAAGGAAAAGGAAAAAGGGAAAAAGGAAAAGCAGTTGTAACTGTTTTCTTCCTGGGGTTTTTGTGGTGCTCAGTCTTGTGAAATGCATCACAGCCTGACTTCTGACCTATTACAACTGCTTGAAGACCTCAGCCAAAAATTCTGATACTGATACAGCAACATATAATCTGTTCAATCTAAAAATAAAGAACGATGCTTAGAAAATAGTGTAAGATTAATTTATTTACAAATATTTCAGCCAGTTATATTTAAAAAACCCCGTTTGTTCTGAAGACTGAAGAATGATAGAAGTGTAATTCAGAAATTTTAGGCACACTGATGTTTTGCTGTTCCTTGGGGGTATTTTTAGTGTTGGCTTTTCCTTTTCTGGAAGCTTCTAATGTAACAATACCTTGCACCACAGTGCTGATGCAGGGATCAGCGATTCATTAAAAGCTAATCCGCGAGACATTAGGTTTACAAGTGTCACAGACACATTAGATTTGAGAACAAGGAGGAACAGCAGTGGTGAAAGGATTGTCAAATATACAGAGAATATCCCCATAAGTGGGTACTACCATTAGTTTTGCAGGAAAGCATTAGTTCTGAAAATTAATTTTGTACGTGTAATTACTGGTCACAGCTGTTTAGGAAGTGGTATTATAGCAAGTTAGACTGAAGTCAACCAAAAGAGGTTTTATTTATTTTTTTCCATTTGAGATTATCTCACTGGCTTAAGCAGCACTCTTTATACTCAGAAATCCCTACATCTGTAAAAAAAACCCAAACACAAAGACCACAAATATCTAATCAGTCTTGAATAATCCAGCTACCTTTGCTTGCACACAACCTACATACAGCCTTTCAGACTAACTCCCGGCTAATTCCTTCGCTACGAACGTCAGTCAGTTATCTACAGGGTTTGATATAGTCTTTATAGAAAGAGAAAATGGCAGAAGCCGCTTTACTTTTCCTCCATGGATAGTCGGTAAAGATTCTCGCCCAAGTACTCGAGCCTCTCCCGTTGCTCCAGGTCCTGGTACAAGCCTTTGGGGACCTTGCTCAGGCCGTAAACCAAACCGTACAGGCAGCCGGCGATAGACCCAGTAGCCGCGCTTTCTCCTGCAGGTTTAAGCACAATTGCCGGTGGTCTCTTAGAGTCACCTTCACATACACAACCAAAAACCGCGCTGCACAGGGGAGGAAATATTACGCTGTCACCAGTGCGTGGGGGGGGGCATGTTGGGTCAGTCCCGAAGGCTCTCACCACCCCGTGTCCTGCCCCTGGTGGTGCCAGGAGAGGCTGCCGAGGGGAGAGAGCGATGCCAAGGCACGGATGCTTATTTTGTTTGGGGAAAATCCACTCCAACACAACAGCTCTTGCAAGCAGCTAGCCACCGCTAGGAGTGAAGAGTAGTCGCAGGGGTCCCTGCTACATGGGCGAACGTCCTGGACTGGAGAGTGTACCTTCCTTCCTAAAAGCACAGCACAGCATTGCATGCGCTTTAAAACATCTAGCCATGGTGAATGGCAGTGATGCTCCATGCGATGCCTGCGGGTTTGCAGGGCTCTGCAGCAAAAGGGGCCATGAGCTCTCCTGGTTTCCCTATGTGCAGATAAAAGGTTGCATTGCCAAAGGCACTAGAGACCCCACCTGGAGTACTGTGTCCAGCTCTGGGGCCCTCAGCACTGGAAAGACACGGACATGTTGGAGCAGGTCCAGGGGAGGGCCACAAAAATGATCAGAGGGCTGGAACACCTCTCCTATGAGGAGAGGCTGAGAGAGTTGGGGTTGTTCAGCCTGCAGAAGAGAAGGCTCTGGGGATACCTTGTGGCAGCCTTTCAGTACTTAAAGGGGGTCTACAGGAAAGATGGGGCAAACTTTTTAGGAGGACCTGTTATAATAGGACAGCGGGTAATGGTTTTAAACTAAAAGAGGGACGATTTAGACTAGATATAAGGAAGAAATTTTTTATGATGAGTGTGATGAAACACTGGAACAAGTTGCTCAGGGAGGTGGTAGATGCCCCATCCCTGGAAACATTTAGGGTCAGGTTGGACGGGGCTCTGAGCAACCTTATCTGGTTGAAGGTGTCCCTGCTCCTTGCAGGGGGGTTGGCCTAGATGGTCTTTAAAGGTCCCTTCCAACCCAAACCGTTCTATGATTCTGCAATTCTATGATTTTGGTGGGGGAAGATGCCAGCCCTTTGCTAAGTCATGTCAGATTTACTTTTCATGCACCTCTCAAAACTGTGAGACTTGGAGCAACGTTTGAAAAGCAGTGTGAATGGCTTGTGTGGCAGCCGCCGCCACAAGAAGGGGGTTTAGGGTGTAAAACCAGGGGTGCAGGTATAACGGGCAGCATGGCAGATTGGCCAACAGTGGCAGCAGACAGCCAGGAGGGCTCTCTCCCACCCCTGGGGATGGGAGCCGCGGGGGGCCCTCACCTCCGTGGAACATGGAGCGGTTGCAGAGCTCCGTCCAGTCCCCGCCACAGCCCAGCAGAGCGTCGTAGGCGATCATAGGGGCATCGTGGCCTCGTCTGCCCCCTCGGCCTTCGGAGCTCCACCTCCGGTACGTCTGCGGGAGAGACAGCAACGTCAGGGTCGGGCACTGGAAACGGGGATGCGGGGATGCGCTGGGGTGGCTTTTTGCCTGCCAGATGAGCTGGCACAGTGGCAGCTGCCACAGCCCAGGTGATAGCCAGGGGCAGGTATAACCCTGCACCCCATCTTAACGCACCAAGTTCTCGGCAGGCCAAGCACTTGGGTTGATTCAAGCAAGCCAAGAATGCCAAAAAGTAGACCAAGATAGATCCTAAGTTCACACCTCAGAAATTCCTTATTATTTAAAAAATCAGGGTGGGTCCTGCCTCTTGGAAATATTCTCAACTCCCCTTGTCGCACGTTTGCAAATGTTCCAGTAAGCCAAGTTTTACGTGGGGGGTGAAAAAGTTCTGTTTCAGTAATTTCTTTAGGGGCTCAGTTTCAGACTACATAAATTCAAGCCCCCTTCTCTGACTTTTCCTTGACAAACCCTTTCTCTCCTCTTCCAGAAGCATTTATTGAACAAGAGGGAAAATAATTTGCAAATGTGAGAAACATTTCTTCCCCAGGAGAAGAAAGAAAAAAATACCTCCAAAGCCCACAGCCAGGTTTGCAAAGGAAAATCAGATTTTCTCTAGAGGAGGTACCTCCAGAAAAGGTCCCTGCCTGCCCCAAATTCTCAAATGATCTCAACACTGATAAATTTATAGTAAAAAAAGAAAAACAACAAACCTTGCTTTAAAGGAAATGGGCAGCTTTATTCCCTGAAGTTAAAGTTAAATAATGGTAAGTTGAATTGTTGCTGCTTGGCTGACCCTTGGCTTCTGCAACACGTATGAAGGGTTTGCATTTCTATCTATTCACTTTCACCTCAGCCATTGCATACTTGGTTGTGGTTTATCTGCATATAAATCAAACGAGGCCGAGTTGGACCACAGCTTCAATCTGCTGCTTGCTTTTTATTTTGCAAATTAGTGTATTTACGTCTTTATGCTGTCCTCAGACACATGCAAACTTTCCAGCCTCATTGCTGCCATTTGAGTGCTGGTGGAGCAGGAGTGACACAAGTGTAATGCTACCAAAGGCAAGAGGACTAAGCGTGGAGGTGCCGTTCTGGGCGCACAGACAGGCGGCTCAAGTGTTGCTCCAGGTAGCCCTTAAGAGCAGTGATGCTCTGCCCACATCTGATGTCATCTCGCCTTGCTGAAACAACTTCACACTAGGGATTGCTGTCCTCGGGACTGAGCCTGGAGGGGACTTAACTGCAGCAAGGCAGCATTTATCAAACATTTCAAAAGTGCCACCTGCCTTCGACTCCTGCGCCTTTGTGCAGCCCTGCGATGTGGCACCAGCCCAGCTTCCCTCGGGCGGGTGAGGAGCAGCAGCACTGAGTGCATGGACGGAGGTGTCAACACGAACTCCCGCCTGCTGAAGGCACTGAGCTGCTGCCAAGCCCCAGAGGTAATTCACATGTCCCCTCCTTGCTGTAAACCCCTGCAGTCAGTAATTACAGCTGCCTCTGAGTTCCTCACCCTCCAGAGGTTGTCCCGCTGCTGGCTAATGCTCCCTTTCCATCCATTATTTTTCCCTTTCTGGGTCCTTTCACAGTGTTGGTTTAAGGAACTCCACCTTAAGGGGATGAGATCCTCAGAGTCCAATTGGCCTGGATGACTTTGGTTTGGTTCCTCTCTCGTTTTGTTACACGTGTCACTTCCAGGCCAGGAAAGTGAGCAGGGCGAGTGATTTGTTTGCAGAAGCCAGGCTGACTCCAAGTGCAGTTCAGTTTCTGCCTATTCGCTGTGTACCTCATGTGTTCCAAATGTGTATCACTGAAAAATGATTTATCCTACATTGGCCCATCTTGTATTTATACATTCAAGAAGGGGTAATTTGTCTTTTACCCCCACATTTCTAGTTATCCCCAAATTTAAGCTATACACCTGCTTATACAGATTATGGTCTTTGCTGCTTAGCATTTCAAGGTGTAATTTTTTTGAGAGAGGGAAATTGCCTTTGCAATGTGCTCAGATCAATCCAAGCCACATTTGAGGTCTTCGCTTTTACATCTGCTGCAGCTGGTATGTGTCTGCAGAAAGATGTTGCTGGTCGAGCAGGAACATGCACACACCTGTTGGCAAGAGTGGTGCCAGATATCGGTGCTTTATTAATTGCCCATAGAAAGGCAATCAGCTATACTTCCAGATACAAGTGGCCAGTTAGTTTGGAGGGAGTGCAAAGGAAAGAGCTCCTGGGAAAAAGGCAGGCAAAATGGTTACCTTCTTCTCATTTATTCTTTCCGTGGCTCTAAGCACGCTCAGCTCATAAACAAATTAAGTCTCTCAGCTTCTGTCAGGCTGTGATCTCTGGCTGGTGGTGGAGTTTGAGGGTCAAGCAAAACATTTTCCTTTCTTGTGCATCAGAATGAATAGCTCAATAGGACAAACTAGTTGGTCTTGGGCAATGAAAGTAAATTTTGTTTCTGCATTAGGAATTCATGCAGTTCTCTCTTGAAATGATCATGGGGAAATACTGTTGAGTTTGATCTCTCCTAAAGCTCTGCTAAGACTCCCGTAGAACTGGAAGGAACAAAAAACTAGTAACAAGTTCATGGCACTGATTTAATAAAATAAAACTGGAAGGAGATCTATTCTTTATGTTTAGAGTGAGCAATTTCTTATTATCCACAGTCAATCTATCTTCCATTGGCACCTTTCACTGTGTAGATGAGCACCTAAAAATATACAAAGTGACTTCTCAGAATAGAACTGTGCTTTAATAGTCTGGAAAAAAGGACTGATTTATGGGAAAAGGTGACAAGAACCACATACTTATTGCTTGGCTGCTAAGTGGAGAGCTTTGAAGGGTGCCAGCACGTATCAGAAAGCTGTAAACACCAGGGAAGAAGACACATTATTTGTCTAGAGTTAATAAGATATAACCAGAAGTCATGAGGCAAAGGAAAGATCATGTACGCTATAAAATAGTATACCATGGGACGTGGTGAAACACCATCTCTCGAGACATGTAAAACTAGCCTGGGCACAGCCTGTGTTGGCAGAGTACTGCTCAGGATGGTTGTCTTCTGTTCGAAGGACCGTAACCAAGTCCAGCTCCTAGTTCCTGGGGGGCACTTTTGTGGGACTTGGGCCACAGCCCCATTAGGCTTTCACAAGAGCCCCTGGAGAGACGTTTGCCTTTTCCACCCCTCAAATAACCGTGGCTTAAGGTTTGTACCTGCTCTGGACCTCAACACATCTGATCATTAGGTCCGGCCTCTCTCCACTGTTTCCTCCCACTGCAGCTATCCCAGGACCGGTGGCAACACCTTTTTTATGCTTACACATACCCGAGCCAAGGGCGGAAGGTGTTTTTTCTTGAAATTTTAGAAGAAAAACCTAAAGACTTCCTGACTGCTCTGGCACTGGAAACAGTTGAAAAATACCAGTGTGTCTCTGAAAATATGCCTCCTGGTTCAGAGCCTTTCTGAGCACTTTCTGAAGCTGCAGTTACCTTTTCTCTCTCCTCTGCATCGTAGTTGTCCGGGAAGACAGGTTTATTCTGATTTTCCTCATTGATTTCTCTCTCCTCCAAATAAAACTGCCACTTGGCTTCGAAGTAAAACCAGTGCTCCTGATATTCTGAAAGCAAAACAAATTAATGATGTAGCATTTAATCTTGGCAGCATTTTCAGTTCCACTTAAATAAGTTTTCAAGAAAATGAAAGTATTTATTGACCTGAAAAACTGGGTATTTTACAGTAACATACATTAAACAGGCATATGCACTAAGTATGCATTTTAATATGAAGTGGGACATCTAACTGGAAACAGAAGATGTGAAGGAAAGAAGAAAATATTTCAGAGTCTTATGCTATTTTTATGGTGTATTAAAATTACATTAAGATACATCAAGATGAGATTTTTAGAGAACTTACTGAGGCACACTCCAAGGAAAAGATAAGAGTCAACAAAAAGAAAGAAAAAAATCAATTCTGTGCCAATTTTTATGTTCTTTCACTCTGATTAAAGACTATCTAATATGCTTGCATGTCCTAAATGTAAATTGCCTTCTACCGCAGTTACCAATTTTTATTAACATAATTTCTCCAGCATTTCTGTTCTGTTCTCGCAGTATTTCTGTGTGATTTTTCACGAAAAGGCAGATCACAGAATCACAGAATGGTCAGGGTTGGAAGGGACCCCTGGAGATTATCTAGTCCAACCCCCCTGCCAGAGCAGGGTCACCTACAGCAGGTTGCACAGGACAGCATCCAGACAGGTTTTGAATGTCTCCAGAGTTGGAGACTCCACCACCTCTCTGGGCAGCCTGTTCCAGTGCTCTGCCACCCTCAAAGTAAAGAAGTTCCTCCTCATGTTAAGATGGAACTTCGTATGCTCAAGTTTGTGCCCATTACCTCTTGTTCTGTCACTGGGCACCACTGAAAAAAGACTGTTCCCATCCCACTGGCACCCTCCCTTTAAGTATTTATAAGTGTTGATAAGATCCCCCCTCAGTCTTCTTTTCTCCAGATTAAAAAGACCCAAGTGCTTAAGCCTTTCCTCATAAGAAAGATGCTCCAGTGCCCTAATCAGGTCTTTCAGATAGGAAAGACTAACATTTCCATTTGCTTATAATACATACCAAATGTAGTAAAAGAGATAGATAAATAACTAACACATCTGCTATCTGTGTCCATACAAATGATCCTTTTTTAAGTACCACAGGTCTGTCTTCTTTTTCTGTGACTTTAGGAAGAGCACCTCTAATCATGTCTAACTTTGCGCCTGTGAATATTCTTACTAAATTCAGTTTATTTTCAAGCCAATTCTCTTGTTCAACTTTTTTATAAAGGCGCGTAAGTCACGCTGACCTGTTAAGCACACACATATGCTCCCGTCTGCAGAATCGAGGCCTGAGTGAAACCCGGCCTGGGAAGCCGATGGGCTAGGGAATTAGAAATTGGGATGATGGGAAGGACCTCTAACTATGCCAAGGCAAAATAGCAATTCGGTTTGGGACTATTGGCATATGGTTTAAAATAAAATTAAGCATTGCTGCTTTTTCCCTGTCTCTGTCCCGCTCGGTCGCTCAGTTGTGTGCTGCAAGTGGCTGAGGAGCATGCACACAACCAAACTGTTTCTCTGAAGGTCGTAAACCGATTTTGCTTCTTTGCCTAAAATGCCATACAAGTGACCCTCTTTGGCAATTAAGATTTTTAAAGTGGTTCAACTCCATGTAAAAAAAAAATCCAAGCTGCCTTGTAGGACCTGTTACTTTCACAAAGTTGCCGGTTCCCCAGCCCCAGACAGGGATGGGCCTTCAGCCACATGGCTCTGTATGCCTGGGAATGCCCAACTGTTTTTTTCGTAAGTCCATGCCCCAGTTTTACCTGATTACAAGGAAGCCATTCATTAGAACTGTAAAAAAAGGGGGGGTGTTTAGAAAAGCAGAGTGATAGTGCACTCACAGCCATCAGTCCAAGGAGACCATCTTGAGAAAAAAAAAATCACACAAAGAAAATGTTACTGGTTGAAGTAAACTACCGACAGCCTGGTTACACCAGCTGGTTCCAAGACTTCTTTTAAAAATGCAGGTGATCCGACAGGTTTCTTTCTTTGTGGCTTTTTTTTTCCTATTTCCCCCATGACTATAAAACAAAAATGCCTCAAAAATGAATGTTTTCTATGTAGCACCTCAACAAGCAAGGAAGAGTGATTATTCCAAAGCACGGGCTTGGAAACAAAGGGTTTAAGAAGTTACAGGAGATTTTGGTTGCGTGGATGACCTGTAGCATGGTCAGAAATCCCACGCCACCAGCCCTAGCGAGGTTCTGCCCCATCCCTTGAGCCCAGCCTGAGATGACGGTCACATTCAGGTCCATGGGACTATCTGGCAAGTAATCACAACTGAATATCAGAGAGGGCTGCTGAGTCGAGCCCTCTGCGACTGAACACTGTGTTTGTTATCCACGGGGGATAACACAGCTAAAAAAGAGTTTTCTAAAACTGGAGGACCCTGTTTGGCAGGATTTCTTTGGAGTGCATCTCACCAGCCAAGGAGCTTAACGTTAATGCAGGAGACTTTTCCCGCTACCAAAATAGGATGAAGCTCAACAATACGGGCACTAGCCGGAGAGCGTGCCTCAGGAGTCCAACACGCATACCTCCACGCCGAGGGGTCCTGCTGGGGTGGAGTGACAGGGACCTGCTGCAAAGCCACTCAGAGAGGAGCTCGCTCGCACTAATCCTGCACCTGCTCCTCATAGGTCTCGGCTAAAAAAATCCTGGTGCGCAATGAGGCGCGGATGAAAATGCAGCGTCTTTCAGGAAGGCTCCCTGGTGCTCCTCTCAGATTTTAAAGCGGCAGCTTTCCTCCCCGGGTAAAGCTTCATTGTTGAGTGCTCTTGAGCAAAGATTTCCACTTAATTCAATCTTCCTCAACAGCCGCCCCTTGAGGTTGACAGAAAAACCTCTTTCCTCAATGCTTTAATGTAATGATACTTGTCTGTCCGTGGCAGGTCTCACCACGTCACTCACTGCCAAGAGGGGACTAAAATACCTTTGCCCTGAAGATCACATATGTTAGTAAAGTGGCAATATCAAGTTCAGTAGTTGTGTTACACTCAATGGTTTTAAAACAAGGATACAACAGGTTGTATCTTAAATATCTGTTCAGAAAAGCAACAATCAAATCTGAATTTGTGGTTGAAACCTAAGTTTTGGTCAGGAGGCATCTGCAAGTGAGCTTTTCCTGGAAAAATGAGGAATATCAGTAGGTTTTCTTATGGAAAATATCGGACTGTGCTAATTGATGTAATAATTCATATCTCAGCAGTCAGTTTGCCTAGTAACCTGCTGAATACCATTTCCTCCCTCCCCCCTGCCCAGCAATCTTTAAAGACTTTCTAAAAATAAAACTGTGCAGTAGGGCCTTATCATTGCTATTTCTCTTCGTATTTTTGCCACCAATATACCAGGCACCTAACGGGTGGTAGAAGGTGGTGGCACCCCCTGTGCAGAGCTACAGTTTGAGCAGAGAAAGCAGGAGGACAGAGAGTGGAGATGGGAACAGGGGGGGAAGCAGCAAAAATGGAGAACCTGGGGAGTGACATTTCTCCAGTGTCTTTCTAGCTGAACATACATTTAAGAAAAAAACTCTTTTGACTCAGACACGTTACCTGCCATGTGGCGAATGGTCTTCTTGCAGTATTCTTCAGCCATCGGCACAACCTTCATCATCTCTCTTCCCCACTGCACAAGGGGTTTCCCTTGTATTGCGTACGCCACAAAGAGAGCTGTGCATAGGGACCCTAGAAAGCCTGGAATTCATAGATAACCATGATTACCAACGTGTGGTCTGTGCTCTTACCATCCTTGTTATGTCCTTCGTAAAATCGTTAGTGGAATGCCTCATTGCGTTTGGGTAGATTAACGAATGCACGTAGCCTACCTCCGCCTGCTTGCAGGCTGGCTCACGGCCTGTTGAGATTCTTGGCTGATGCCTGGTGCCCGTTGGTTTACAACTTATTTTACATAGAAGGGAGCTTCTGTTCTCAGTGGTGTAACATGACAGAAATTGAGGTAGGGGTCAAAAATAAACATCATCCTCTAATGTGATACTGAAAATCTTCTAATTGAAGTCACATGAAATAATTGACTTGTGCAAAGTGATTCGATTACAAGCTGTATCTCCTTGCCTACACAGTCAGCCAGCTCAAGGACTGTGGTTGTTAGATCTAACACTATTCCTGGCTCATTTTACTCTAAGGGGCAAGTCCATGTCTTACTTGGACAATTGCTTCTTTCCTCTACGGGGACAAGCCCATGTCCCCTTAGAGGAAAAAAGCAATTGTCCAAGTAGGACATGCTGTCTCCCTGCCTAGCTAGGTCTTCCACTTTGAATACAAATATAATTAAGATGAACTTTCTGTTAATGGGCACTCAGCACAGCAGTGCTTCTGTGACGTCAGAAGCCGAGGGGCTCGTTTCTCATATTTGCTTGTGCTCTTGGCATTCTGTCAAAGGCAACAAAACCAACCCAGTGCAACATGCAAAAGAAGGTTAAGAAAACAACTCAGTCATTCAAATAAGCCCCAGGTGAGCAAAGTATTGATGCGTGTGCTTCTCTCGGTGCATGGGTCCAAAAGCATTCACTCATGCATAGATGTAAGCATGAACTTTGTGTGCTTTGCTGAAGGTAAAACCAAATCATTTTAGGAGGCTACAAGTCCAGATGAGAAGATTACTCATTCTCTCTGCCGCAAGACCTGCAATACTGGGTCAGGCCAAAGGCATGTCTAACCCAGGATCCAATAGATGCTTTCAGAAAGAATAAAAAACCAGCTCAAAGGGTCTCACTCAGATAGATGGCATCTAACCCAACTGCCGTAGAGCTCCTTGAGTGTCACATTCAGCATGAGGGTGGCAGCAGAGGGTTTAGAGGGTGAAGCAAAGGGCTAGCAGGGGGCAGCGGGTGGTGAAAAGGGTGATAGAGGCTGGAACATGCCCAGAAGGTTTTCAGGGGGCTGGCAGTCTCTTGTTGCCCACTCCCCAGGTAGTCCCCTCACCCTGCTGCTATTGCCCTTCTCCTAGCAGCCCTCACATAGCCTCCTGCCCCTCACCGGGGAAGAAAGCAAGCCCCAGCAGAGGCTTCTGACTCTACTTATTAATGCCAGTACAGACTGAGCCTAATTGGTTTGGCTGCTCTGCTCTCCAGAGCTTCTGGACTAGCTTAGGGGCAATTTTAATTACACAGCTTGATTGCTTTTAACAGCAACAGCTCTTCTCGTCCGCTTGCCTGATCCCTTTTGAACCCAGGCCTATCTGTGGACTTTGCAGCTGCCTGTAGCAGTGAGGTCTGCAGCTTAACTGTGCACGACACAGGGAAGTGTTTCCTTTGTCTGTTTGTTTCAGTCCTGACTGACATGCCAGTTGGGTTTCCCCTGTCTTTGAGTTATGACAGTCACAACTGACATTTCCCTGGCACCTTTCAGGATGGTAGTGAGGTCTGTGGTGGCCCTTCCACCCCACTCCTCCCTGCCTCCCCACCATGCCTCTTGTCTCTTTTCCCAGTTGAAAACTCCTTCTGGGTGTAATTTCTCCTTGTACGGAAAGCGTTTGAGGACTTGGAGCATCCTTGCTGACATTTTCTGGCTCTGGTAAATTCTTTCTGAGGTGGGAGACCCAGAACTGCAAGCAGTCTTGCTGCTGCTAATGCACCATTGACTTTATATATTGGCTTAATGATATTTTCTGCTTTGCTTTGAATTCTTTTCCTCTAATTTTATTCCATCCTGATGGCTTTTCTGACTGCTTCAAAGCACTGAGTGTGTTGAACATGTCACCATTCATTATGGTTTCATTTATTGCTGTTTAAGGCAGGCAGAATGAATACATGCTTACATAGCATAAAATTATCAGAATGACAGACCTGAATATTCAAAACATTAAATCTAATTATTTATGTGTTGTTTAGAGACTGTTTCAGATTGTGTCCTAAAATATGTGGAGTTAGATTTTTTTGGCTTTCTACCTTTACCTACAGTGACAGGATATGACAAAACCTGTCAAGAGAAAAATGTTAGTATCCCCTGAACCATAAACTTGCATGATAACAGCGAGTCATCTAGATGTACACGAATCCTAAAACTCGATCAGGGCAAGTGACATGAACATGCTTTGGACAAGGTAAGTTGTGCTTAGTTGTTGGGATTTTAGGAGGGAAAACTCCTATGCCTGAGGCTGCTGTTTGTTTAATATACAAGCAAATATGTAAGTTTATATAAGTAATATATACATGTATATACTATCCAAGCGAAATTCAAACCTAGGCCTTGGAGTCTGCAGAGCAGAAGCAGTTCTAGACGTGGTGCTAAGGGACACAGTTTAGTGGTGGTTTTGGCAGTGTTAGGTTGATGGTTGAACTCAATGATCTTAAATGTCCCTTCCAACCTAGACAATTCCATGATTCTATGGTAGTTTAACCAGGTGAATCCACAAGAGCCATGTTAGTCCCCGCAGAAGTGAAAAGCAGTGTTAGGGACCTCAGCACACTGATACGTCAGCAGACATTACCTGTGGGATGGTTATGAGTCATTCGTCCGCACTCAATGCTCACTTCAATAAGTGACTCCAGCCTTTCCGGCTTCCAGTATCGCATCCCTAAACACATGGCTTTGGTTGACGCTCCAAATCCAGAACCTAAAGTAAAAAGATAATGCAAGCATTTAAAAGGAGACTAATGATAGAAAAATATGTTGATAAAATGTGAAATAAGCACATTTTATTAATTCAACTTATGTGTGGGAACTCGTCAGGGAGTGGGAAATAAGCACGCAAAGTGAGTTATGAGTTTTGAAAGTTTTTTGCGAGGAATTTTGCTTCTACACATTCTGGTTTTACAGGTATATCCCAATACCCTCAAGTGCTACGAAGAGTATAGCAGGTTCAGAAAGCAGTGTGCTCTCCTCTTCACAGCACTTGTTTGATTCACACTCTCGTGCCATCTTTACTCATTCTTGGCTGACACCGCTGTTTTGCTTGCTCCAGATGCCAGCACTAGAAACAGAAGTTTGAGAAACAGATACACTTTTACTACGCCCTTATTTTAGTAGTTTTCATGCTGAAAGCACATAATTAAAACAATTTATATGAGTATCACAGTTGATCTTACAATTTTAATGCATGTTTCATCCTAGAGATCCCCACTGGTAGTTCACAAAATAATTTCTTTCACATACAAAAATAATGGGTCCAAAAAGAAACTCAAGGCTACAGAGCCAAATCCTCCAAATTTAGGCAATGTCAGAACTGAGGTTTCCTGTGCGACCTGAAGTCCGTGTTTGTGTGTGCACACATGATGGTACAGCCTACACTTACTGAGCTCAGTCTTGGGAACTTCTGCCTCGTGCAGCACGGAGTTTAGTTATCGAATAGCTAATTCAGTATTTCTTTTAGTCCTCAGCACTGAGTGCGTGATCCCAGGTGTTCAACTTCTAAACGCTTCATTGAATGGAGAGTTAAATTTACTAATGAGTTTCTCTGCAGTACTTATCACAGTAATATCAGGATCCCACAGAAGTTTTATTGAGCTTATCTTCACAAGGCACCAGTGAGGTGATTATCTCCTCTTTGCAGCTGGTGAGCCAATGCCCCAAAAAGCATTAACTCATTGCAGGCACCCACCCTGAGATGGGTAGGGTTCGATTTTTCAAAGTGCTTGGCATTTTTCAGCACTGTCTTTGCTCAATCACACGTCCCAGTGACCTTGGGTATAGCTGAGAGCAATCAGCATTTCTCTATCCTGGAAGATAAGGGGCATATTTATGCCACCTAATTTTAGCCTCTGTGGAACCTGCATTAGAAGCACAGTCTCCCCATCTTTCCCAGATAGGCAGCGTGGAGAACGGCTGTATCTCCATGAGCCAGTACAGTGGTGTAGTAGGAGCAATTCATTGGCCAGAGTGAATTGAAGCAGCAGATGCCAAGGAGCCAGGGTCAGGGCTTTTAGACACCTATCTTGAGAAGAGCCCTCAGCTGCTCCCCTGGGCTGTGCCCACTGTGGGTGCAGAGCACCAGGAGCTCTCCTGGAGCACTGCTTGTCGTTGTGCCATCCCAAGCTGCTCCAGCTCAGGTGTCCTAATATCATGAGTGTGATCAAATTGTGGTAGCGGAGATGGCAGGAAGATTTACTTCAAACCAAACTGAAGCCTGAGCCAAACTAACATAAGCCACCCATTGGCATGTCCAAGTGCACTATAGACCAGTTAGGATCTGAATTTCAAGAGAAGAGCTCTTCCTCTCCATGGAGAGCAGCTATCCTGAGTGAGTGCCCTGGTTAGGTGATCTAACTAGGTTAGCTGAAGACATTTCTTCCCTTCCTCCTCAGAGTCTGATGTGCAAATTTTACATGCAATATCTCTTCCAAAAAAAAAGGCCAAACACCTGATAAATGTGACATGTCAGGGTTTGCAAAATACTATTTTATTCCTTGCAAACAGTGAGTTTTCTCTGTCCCTATTCATGTTCTCCAAGCTATCTACGACTTTACAGTTCTCTATTGTATTGTCTCAGACATCACACCTGTGGAAGCAGCTTTTTACTAATCCAACCATCCTTCCTCCTATCCTTTCTAGTCCTCTTACATCCCTTTTAGGGGAGAGAACAACCAGATTATACACTGTAATCAAGAAACAGCAGCTGTGGATTTAGACAGTGGTGCAAACGTTTTGTGTTTTGCTCTCTGCTCCTTTCCCATTCATTTCTAATAGTCAATTTGCTCCCTGGCTCTTACTGAGCACTGAAGTGACATTCTTCTAGAACTACTATAGCTCCACCTTCCCTTCACTCAATGGTAATTGAATCAGCAACTACAACTATGCATATAAATTTAGGATTTCCCCCCGCTCCTGACCCCTCTCTGTGTATAACTTTTCATTTATCTGCATCTTTTGGTTCTGCTACTGTGCAACAGTAGCAACTCTTCCACAACTCTTCCACAACTCTTCATCATACTACTTTTGACTTCGTTGACCCACTATGCATTTGCATTTCCAAATAGTTTGTGGACATGTTGAACAACAGAGGTCCAACACAGGTACCTCCTTCTCTATGGAGAAAACAGACTGCAATTTCCTTTTCTTTATTTACTGTCTATTAATGAGTTGTCTATCCTCAGGAGAACCTTTCCATCATCCTGTAGCAACTCAGTGCCTCATCCCTTGGTGCCTTTTGTGAGGGACCTTGCTGAGTGTCTTTGGGAAATCCTAACAGACCATCTTCACAGTATCTCCTTTTTCTTCCCATTTCTTGGCTACTTCATGAGTTTTCTAATACATTTCTGCAGTGTGACTTCTCTTCACAAAAGCTGTGCTGACAGTTTCTTGTTACACCATTTTCATTCCTGCACAACATTGTTCTCTGTTAGTATGTAATACCTCAGTGTGCTTTTCTTCACTCTACATACATAGAATAGTAAAGATCAGATTAATGGCTGTTATCCCTGAAAAGGATGTGTCTTTTGTGACTACAGACAGGTCTGCATGAGAAGTTAGAGCCTGGCCCCTTTATCTCCTGTCCCTTTGTGGCTTATCCTTCATTTTTGCTCCCCAACTTTCTGTATTTAACTCATACTTTTTCCTCATGCTCCTCTAGCTATGCCACCAGCAAAAAGGCACTGTTCTCAAGTGCTACTAGGAAGCCCTGCAGCTGCCCAGGTAGCTGCAAATAGAGACCTGCTTGGGTGCTACAGCCTCAGCCTGAAATACTTATGATAAAGGTAGAGCCAAGCTGCCATTTGACTGGACTTTAGCAATGGCTTTGAAGGCACATCTCTGTCTCAAGGAGTACCAACTTACTCAGATTTTTGGTTCCAGCTCTCAAATGTCAGAGATTCTCTTCTGAGCAATTTGAGTTTTTAGCAGTGGAACAAAACATTTTTATCATGTCTCAGAAACAATGGACTCATCTGCATCAAAATTTTAAACAAATGCTGACAGAGGCAAACACTCAACAGTGAAAATTTGAGCCTTGAGCTTATTGATGTCATAAATTGGAAACAAGATTTTAAAATGGGAGGTGTTAGACAGCTTTGGGCAGGTCTTCTGGTGGTCACAAGAATTTCATCAGCCTTTAATATAATTCAGGTACGTCTGCAATGAGTGTGGCAATGAGCATGACATGAGGTGGCAAAGAGACACACAGGGCATTTCGACTTAAGAATTCAGTGTGCTGACTATACCCACATGAATTTGAGCAGAGGAGCTTCATGTAAGCAATGAGAAATTACCTAAGCTACGATTTCACTGGTCCATGAAGGTTGGCACATGAATTCTTGCTAGAAGTGAGATAAGATAAAATGACCACAAGAAAACAGCATTTCAGTTCCAGCCCATCCAAGATATCACCCGACTGCTAGGCATTCAGCGCCCATGGAGTGCTTTTGCCTTGAGAAGAAATTTGTGAAAATTCAATAAAAAAGTTAATTATGTCTATAGCAGTTTCAGGTGCCACAGTAGGCTGAACATCTCTACCCCAGGTCACTGGTTCTTCCGCTTTCATGGTGAAAAAAAGGCTTCTTGAGATGTTCAGGATGATATTTGTCAGACCAGATGGAGAAGGAAGGTTTTAGCTGCCAGGTCTCCAGGCAGGAATTAATTTTAGGTCATTCTAGCCCTGAGGATCCCAAGAGCAAATAGTTCATCATGGAAAGCTGGGGAGGAGGGAGGCTAAAAGAAGAGATGTGGCTCCAACACAGCAATAGACTGGGGAACAGCCATGATCCACTGGTGGAAGTGTCGAGAGCTGCTCAGGGCCACCGTCAGCTCCCACAATTATTTTGACCAAATTTTACTCACTGGCAATCAGAAAACATATGACAAGTGCCAAAGGGGCACTCTCTCAGAGGTGGCTGGCTAATAACGGGGTGAGCTGAATAAATGGGGAGGGGATCCTTTTCCCCCCCAGCAGCTGTTGTGAGAAGCGGGGCCCGAGTGAAGGATGCTTTTTGTGTCAGAGAGAACCGACTGCAGAGACCCAGAAATAGCCATGGCACTGTGCCACCGGGTCTTTGGCACAACGTTGCATCAATATGCAATGCTGTTGAGCGGTGCCACTACGTACGGCAGCGGTAGAGCATCGCACCGCCACAGCGCAACCTCTATGTGAGCTGCCATCATCTTGTGGCTGCTCAGGTCTACCTCCTCCTCTGACGATGATGTGGTGTCTCTACAGTCTTCAAAGATTAATTGCACTGGGTGGGTATATGTGTATGCGCGTGCACATAGCTGTATGCATGCTATTTAACTTGAAGTAGAAATTCAGTTCATCATAAAAGGAAATTATCATAAAAACAAAGAAAGAGAAAGGGAAACAAGGATAAGAATATGAGGGATTATCAGCAAAACAGTCATAGTTGTTAGCAGGGCTTCCACCTGGAGGGAAGTCTCTGCTTTCTCTGCTCTATGCACCAACACATTGGTGCATAGAGCATTTCACAGGCTCGGCCTTTTGTTTCAGATCTGCCATTGCTGAAAAGATCCAAGACTACAAACATTTAAATGAAAAATGGCAGAAAATATTTCTTAAAATAACCATCAAACTCAAGGACAAAGATCTGGACGCCGAGGCACAGAGCCAAGAACAAAGTCTCTTTAAATAGATGTTAAAGAGGGAAGGGTTCATTTAAGAGAGGACACAGTGCCCTACAGAAGGAATTCCTGGCAGACCTCTTGCCATCCTCAGGCAAACATGGAAACGTTTCAGGGGTAGTAGCCTTTGATGTCAGGGGGGAAAAGGAAACAATTTCCATATAGCCACAAACACTGAAAGCATGCATTATTCAAGCCAGGACCTATAAATGGAAAGCGGTACCGCACCCTTTTCATTGAATGGTGTGTGCCAAGCGAGAAGGTAGTTGTCTGGTTTTAATTCCCTGCAGCCTTCAATGGTAGCGGGGTCCGGCCGCCTCCCCGAGAGCTTGTCGATAGCATCCACGTAGCGTTTTACCAGCTCCCGGTACAGGTCTTCTAAACACCAGTAATCTGCTCAGAGGAGGGAAGAGAAGGTTGCTATGTGAAGGCAGAAGAGCAAGAGAGCACTGAAAACAAACAGCCAAGCTCACCATGCATTTAAGATATGCTCTTATTTCCAGTTCCAATACACTGTGTCGTGTTTCTGATGCCACCGTCAGCACATTTCTACATGCTATGGGTGCGGGCTGGAGGGAGAACAGCCTTGCCTCTCTCTTCTCATCTTTTCCTGCATTACTTTCCGCTTTCAATTCATTTAATCGGAAAGATGAAGGCATTCAGCTCATCAACAGTAGCTGCTCAGGGGCTTTATTTAGGTTCCACAGTGTGAAGTATTTACAGAGGTGTCTAACTGTAAGGTGAGTGTGTTGCCGCCGTGGGGGCTGGGTGTGCGCACGAAGCCAGCTGTGCCTGGCTCAGCCCCGGCATTTGCAGACAAGAATCCAATTTAAAAATGAAAGCCTTTTTTTTTTTTTTTTTAAATCACCACTGAGTTATTTTAAAGAGGTATAGATGATTAAACACAAAAGCAAATTAGTGATATTATTTTCATGCTGTATTTTATATTTATTTTTTCTAAAATTTGTAGCTCTTTCATGCAGGGATCCCTATATGTTATGTCAGTACAGTAACCAGACCGGCGAGCTTTCCTAAAAATTATTATAAAGATCAGTAAGAGTAGTAAACCCCTAGAGTCTATAGTATTTCCAGCCAATAAATTTCTTTCTGGACTAAGTTCATTAACAGTATCTGTTTATTGATTACTTTTACCAAAGCCTACAGTCTTGCCTAAGGAGGAACCTTCCACCTGTTAAATATATACTGTTTCTTCAGTACAGCCGCTTCTCTCGGCTGCTGTTGTGTGTCGCTGGGCTTGAAGAGCCCTGTCCTCGGCTCTTGCCGAGGAAAAACTTCCACCGGCATCTATTACAGTTGTGTAATCAGTGGGAACTGAGGAGGCCGTCGGGATTTGTCCATTTATATCTTTTCTATGTACTTAGAGAAACCCCATTTAATACTTGGTTTGACGCACAGATTGAATAACACAGGAGGGGGAGTTCTTCTAAAAATATCCTCATTTTGTCAAAGATGGTGATTTCTCGACATCCACAGAAGAGGTTTAATTTAAGAGAAAGTTTGGAGCCCTGTAAACCACAGCCACCTGAAAGCATCGGTTATGCAGACAGGTGAATAAAGGGGATGCAGTGTAAAGCCAAGATTCTCCTCCTTTCACATAAAAAAATACCCCATCCATTATGCTGGCCATCCCACGTACAATCCCAGAGCAACAAGATACTTTCAAGCTGCCGACTCTTTCCACATTTAGGAATCAGGTGTCAGTTTATCTGGATAGGAGCCAGGAGCAGGATTTACTGCCCGGCAGCTTCTGCAGAAGCCTTGTCCCCAGAGCCAGGGTCCTGGTGGTCCAGCACCCCTGGGCTGCCTGAGCCCACCACCCTTCCCGCACCTGGAGCCAGGCTGCCGTCTCAGCAGTCAAGTCAGTAGGACAGGTTCTTTATTTAGAAATGAACCCTTCTTTTTTTAAAACCTGTGTTTAAGTCAAAAAGGAAAAGGTTTTCCTTGCTGCAGGGATAGTTCCCCGGCTTTTCATAGAATCATAGAATGGTTTAGGGTGGAAGGGACCTTGAAGATCATCGAGTTCCAACCCCCCTGCCATAGGCAGGGACACCTCCCACTAGACCAGGCTGCCCAAGGCCACGTCCAGCCTGGCCTTGAACACCTCCAGAGATGGGGCATCCACAGCTTCTCTGGGCAACCTGTGCCAGTGCCTTACCACCCTCAAAGTGAAAAACTTCTTCCTAATATTTAATCTAAACCTGCCCTCTTCCAGATTAAATTAATTCCCTCTCGTTCTATCACCACATGCCCTAGTAAAAAGTTCTTCCCCAGCTCTGCTGTAGGCCCCCTTTAGGTACTGGAAGGCCACAATAAGATCTCCCCGGAGCCTTCTCTTCTCCAGGCTGAACAGCCCCAACTCTCTCAGCCTTCTGATGATGCTGTTTTCATTCCCCCCTTATGGGACAGATTCCTACTGGAAGTAGATGTTTCATTTATCCTTCATTGTAGGATCAAACTTTCAGTTTGTGCACGTGGCGGATTTGGGGACTACCAGCTCAGTCTGCAGCAGTGCCCACAGCCCCCCTGCTGCTTCTGGCCATGGCCCTCCTGGCACGTCCTCCATGCAGCCAGTGAAGCACCGGCCAAAATCGCCTCCCCGGGTGAGAACCGCCTTCATCCTTAACATAAAGCTCCACCTCACGCTTGGCTGCTGCCGCAGCCTCAGGCTGGGAGCCCTCCCGAGGGCAGTGCCCCAGCGATGGGACTTCACGGTGATCCTAAGCCCTGGGCATGTCCATCCCAGGCTGCAAACATCCCGCATGTACCTGGAGGTGTGCACCCAGGGGATGCTGCCGCCAGCCAGGTGAACGGGGCATGCGGGGAATGGGGCAGTGAGGGACAGGAATATTTTTATTGCTTATTTCCCCTCCTTTTTTCTTTTCTTTCTTTTTGGTTTTTTTTTGGCTGGTAATGTTCTGAGCACCCAATATATTCTTTAAAGTCTCAGACACTGGCGGTGAGGGGTCCCCGCCACACGGGGAAGGCAGGTCCCCGGGGGTGGTGGCAGCTGCCTTCAGCCTCACGGACCCACGTTCACCTTTAGCTTCACTCTGTTGACTTGGGTGATTTTGCAGGTGGGCTGGGCCATGATCAACCCCAGTGGCTTTTTGGTGTTCCCCTTGCCAAGAGGAGACACCGCTGCGGGCAGGAGTGGTCCTGTTCTCCTTGTGGGAAGCAGAGAGAAGGACTCGCTTTCCCCCGTTCACCAGCGTTAACTATGAAATGACAACTTCTTATTAAAATTCCACACACCAGCTTGTTGCTTTCTCACCAGCCCATAAAAGCACCTCTTTAAAAAGCTTGTCTGATCAGGCCAAAGAAATGAGAGTGTGGGATAAATACAGCTGATGGGAGTTACAGCTGAGACTTTTTTCTTTATAGCCACAACGCTCCTGCTATATTTAAGAAATAAGATTTATTATTTTACTATTAGTCTAACTGGCTTGAGTACCCAGAAGTTCTGGTTCTAGAGAGTTCAATAAGCAAGAAACATAGGATACGTATTTAATCATAGCCTATATTCAGAAATATGTTAGTCATCTTTTTTCTTGATAGGCTGACATCTTGCCCTTATCTTTAGTGTATTAGCTACCCCTTAAACCATTGGTTAGCTAATAGCCAAGCATGAAGTGTCCAACACACTCTTCAACTGATCTCTATGTACTAAATTTAGAGCAGATTGGAAGCAGGCAGATAAAGCGGTGAAACAGAAGCACAAGGGAAATTTCATTGATGTGAAGCTCCATTGTGAGCTTCTGCTACTGTTAGTTATCCGGTGTTCCGCATGTTGAGAAAAATCAGGGAAGTTTTTACAGAGATTAAAAAATTGGATTCATTCTGAAGAGGCAAAATATTGCCGAATGGTCACTGTCTTCTGGTCTACTTTTGACAATGATCTTGACAGTCTCAGAAAGCTCTACTCCAATGGGTAGGGTGTCGATATAAATATCATCGCACCTTACAAAAGATTATTCCTACCTTCAGAGAAACCAAATGTTCTTTTTCAAACTATTGCGATTTTAGAAGACATAGATTAATAACTGCCACTAATCTGAAAGGCTTTATTATAAACATAGTATCTTAGAACATTTTTTGGACTAAAGACACAGAGCACTCCTTAAAAAGCAAATTGTTCTGTTTCTGGCCTTGCAGGTGCAACCCTTTGCCCGAGGGGCAGCAAAGGGGAGAGAGTCTGAAAGACAGGATTTTAGCCTGAAAGGGGTATTAATGCGACTCTACTCCAGCCTGGAATTCCAAACATAAACACGTTAAAAATGCACTTAGAAGAGCTCTTATCTTTTACAGAAGCATTTCTAGTGGCTATATTATTCCCCGATGTGTTCCAGTGTGCAGATAATCTACTTAGCAATTATTTCTGTTATGCTGGACATACGGTATTTTAGTCTTTAAGCTTCAACCAACTGTATGAACCGAGTGAAAATAGAGGGAGAGCCCCTCCACACTCAAGAAATCAAAACTCCCCAATTTGCGTGACGGTCGCCAGATTACGCTCACGGAGGAGACAAGCCAGTGCACATTATCATTCACGTAAGCGGCATTTCTGACACACTTTCTCACGACGCCCCCAGCACTCGGGCTTAGCCTAAGAAACGCAGCACCTCGGCAGTTTTGTTCCTTTCCAGACTGCGTTCGCTGGTCCCGCCGTACCCACCTGTGATGACAGCCTCCGCCGTAGCCATGTGCATGAGCGTGTTGTCACTTACTGGCCACTTGTCGGGAGAGAGCACCAGGTTCTCAAGCCCTCCAATTTCCTTCAGCTCCTGCTGGATTTTTGCCCCTAAGGCATTGTTTTCCCGGGAGAAATTGCGATAACCGAGAGCATCCCCTACCCCAGCCAGCACAAGCGCAGCCTTAAATTTATCCATCCCCGGGACACCTTCCGCTTTCCTTTTGTCCGAGACCGCCACCGAATCTTGATCTTCCTTTGTTCCTTTGCCTTCGGCTCAGCTCCCCCGACACTTTATATCAGCCATTGTGTCACACCGAGAGCGCTCTCTATAAGGCAAGGACTTCCTTTTCTGGCTCCGCAGATGCCATCTCTTGTCCGGGACCCGACGGAGAGGAAATATTTCATCACCCAGGGATTTTGCAGGGGCTTTGTTCAATGAAACCGCAAGAGCGGACCCGCAAAGCGAAGTGCAAACCCCTCGTTTCTGCAACCCAGCGTAAAGCAAGCCAGGGAATCCTTCGCCCTCCCCAGCGTAAGTAACTCTACACCCAGAAAAACAGATGTCTCCACTGGGGTGTTTATTTATTTAATAACTTGCAAATTAATGTATTTTCCTGCCCTTTTTCTGATACGCAGGACTCAGCCTCCCCTTCAGGCACCACTCAGAAGGAAAGCCTGTGATAAAAGGAGTTTCCAAACTCTGTAAACACTAAGAATGAGGGGTTAGGCAGTAACAAATCTAGCCAAATGCAGACGACTTCTCCCATTTCTAATTACACCCTATGGCGATATTTTCTCAACAGCTTTCTTGCTCTGTTCCACCTATTACAAGAATCTTTTGCTGCACCTCTGGATGAACACTGAGCAAAACACCAACTTCAATCCCACACCCCTTACTCCCTGGCAAAGAGTCACTTTTCCCTAAGGCCGAGCTCAGGTACAGCCCACATTTGGACTCTGGAAGGAAACTATTTTGAAAGATGTATTTAAATGGCATCCTGTGAGTCTAAGAAAGTTCATGTATGGAGAAATCTCACCTAGTAAGAACTGAGCTTTATTAACACCATCCTTTCAAACTTGATACTAGTGCAATTATGTGCTCCATTCTGTTATTGCAGTTTTTTTCTGTGCTTCTGCCATGAAGTGCAAGAAGGGGATCTGTAGCCTGGCAGCTTTTTAAACACGTTTTGCCCGTNGGCTGAACATCTTCCTTCAAGGGGTCTGCTGAGACTGACTCGAATCACAGTTCTGAGCCACCATCCATGCTGTCCTAAAGATTCACAAATTACTACTAAACAGAAAGCTTTCAGTGGCTTGACTGTAATTTTGATAAAGGATACCTGGGGAAAGATCTTTATTCTTCTTTGATCTTTTTCAGAAAGCAATACTTATTGCAACTCGGATGGCAAAGGCCAGCAGTGTAAAGGATGCATCCTCCCATCACCCAGAACAGTAAGCAGTTAATCACGGCCTGAATTATTGACACGTGTAGAAATACCACTGTACTTCACAAGAAGCCTTAATGCCATTTCAGAACAGATAAGCATCGCCACCCCTATTCCACATTGTAAGAAATAAGACGCCAAAGTGGTGAAAGCGGCCTCTGTTAGTACGCTCTTGTTTTAAAGATTAGGACTTGGGTAACAGAAGTGCTGAGTATTAAGAAGAGGACNGTTGGCCTTCTGGGCTGCGATCGCACATTGCTGGCTCATGTTGAGCTTCTCGTCGATCAGCACACCCAGGTCCTTCTCCTCAGTGCTGCTCTCCAGCCATTCCCCGCCCAACCTGTAATTGTGCTTGGGATTGCCCCGACCTAGATGTAAGACCTTGCATTTGGCCTTATTGAACTGCATGAACATCTCTGTGTAGGCTGAACATCTTCCTTCAAGGGGTCTGCTGAGACTGACTTGGATCACAGTTCCAAGTCACCATCCATGCTGTCCTAAAGACTCACAAATTACAACTAAACAGAAAGCTTCATTGGCTTGACTGTAATTTTGATAAAGGATACCTGGGGAAAGATCTTTATTCTTCTTTGATCTTTTTCAGAAAGCAATACTCATTGCAATTCAGATGGCAAAGGCCAGCAGTGTAAAGGATGCATCCTCCCGTCACCTAGAACAGTAAGCAGTTAATCACTGCCTGAATTATTGACACATGTAGAAATACCACTGTACTTCACAAGAAGCCTTAATGCCATTTCAGAACAGATAAGCATCGCCACCCCTATTCCACATTGTAAGAAATAAGACGCCAAAGTGGTGAAAGTGGCCTCTGTTAGTACGCTCTTGTTTTAAAGATTAGGACTTGGGTAACAGAAGTGCTGAGTATTAAGAAGAGGACACTGAGAGTGTGTCTTCATTGCTAGGAAGGAACAACTCTGAACTAAAAAAATCACTAAAAAAGGGGAATTATGGCTGAGGATACCAGGGGCACTATATAGGGATCAGAGGAGATGTGAGGCCGAGCATTCTGTAGTGGGGCCATGGCCAGCCTGTTCTGGTGATGTCTCGCCATGAGCAGTGAGGATGCCAGCCCCTCTGCCCTGCACGGCCATGGGAACACGCATCACCTCCCGCAACCGGGGCATTTAAGCAACGTAGAAATAATCTTAGTCACCCCTGCAACTGTCAGTTACCCCAGGTTCTGCGTGTCTGAAAACGAACACTCACAATGGAAAAAAATTAAGGGCAAGGCAGCTTACAAAAGCCACACCAGGCAGAAGCACCAATGCTGATGTCTCCATTAGAGGTCCATGCACCCTTCTGCAGCACCCACCTCTTCTCTAGTCCCACAGAGCATTACAGCTTGGAAGCACGTGGGAAGTGGAACTTGCAAAGCAAGGACGGGAGAAATCACCTGCTGAGGCACCACAGAGAGCCTGTAAGGGCCTCATCAGATGAAAGGATCCTTCCTGAAAATGGGCAAAGCTATTCTTAGTTTTCCATTTATCTCTTCCTTCTGAATGTGGCTGGCAGTTGCACTGCCCTTTTGCCTCCCGTGGACTTCACCCTGTTGCGTGCGCACTTGGCTGCTCGTAACACAGCCCAAATTAGGAATAAAATCTTTGGCTCTAGAAATAAGGCTATAATGAAAACCCAGAGAAGATTTCAGTGAAGTTCTATTTTTCAACTCTGCAAAGCAGAATATGCAACGAAGAATTATCTTCCATTTAATATTTTAATTGCACACAATCTTTTCATGCGGTACTTTCAGACACGATGAGCTTTCTGGGCAGAGTTAGGTTAGGCACACCAATATCTGATACCCATACTCCCCACAAAGGAGACAATTATTTGTAAAATACCATGCTTGCATATCTTAAACACAGCCAAAACATCAAGTCTGTTAAGATGGATAATTATTCACTTACGCATATTTCCAATAGGAAAAAAAATAAAGTAAAGCTGGCAAAAAGTGTTTGATAAATGTTAAATCAGATAAAAATGCAGCTTTGGTGACCTCTCATTAGCGTACGTATGACTGCATTCAGATGGGGAGAATCCAGAAAAAAGGAATGGGAAGGCAGGACAGAGAAAAGACTTCTTTGTGTTGGTGGCAACACGTTGTTGTTTCGGCTCAACTGCATTTAAAACCCTGTATGAGAACGTGAAAGCATGCCTTCAGCAAACAGGGCTCCACCTGCCTCCTCCACCTGAGACGATGCAAATCAATGATCTCCCCCACCCAGGAGAGGGCTCTGGGGCTATACAGGCACTGTTGTCTTTTACGAATAAATGAACTGGTGAAGGGAGCATGGGCTGAGACTGCTCTGTCAACACAAGCCTTCAGCATTTTAAATTAAAAGAAGACTTTCAAGTACTTCACCTGTGAGTGAGTGATGCTTCTGCCATTCAAAGACACTCAGCAGAGAAACCCTCTTGATTCCCAGTTCACCCACCCAAAGGATGCAGAACCATATCCTAGAAAAGTAGGGTTGACACCAGATGGGTGTCAGACTTCTGTCACAGCTGCATCTTTGCAACTACTGAAGTGAAGGGTTTCACTTTGGCAACAGGATCATTCCTTTACGAATGATACTAATTATAGAAGACATTTATTAAGGTCCAGGAAAAAACAGATGGCTTTTACTCAATTCTTTAATGGTGGGGGTGAATAATTTTCATACCACTGTACACCACTGCCTGAAAGGAAAAATATTCCTTTAACACAACAGCATGGACTTTATTCTTTATCCTACTGACAGAAAGCCTGTGTCCTGACATGAAGCCTATAGGGTTTGTCTAACAACAAATAGAGTATTGCACTGTTTGTAAAAGAGGCACAAGAAAAAGCACATGGGAATTTATCAAGTACAGGCACCAACAAGAGAAGTATCCCAATAATTATACTCAATAAAAATTTGAATGCACTTAAGGGTCCCCAGGCCTTTCTCATTAAGATGTCAACATTGCACCCACTTGTCTGAAATACAGAAATTTTCTGCATGTGGTTGAAGAGGCAGCTGCAGTGGCAGGCACCTCTGTCAACACTTTATAACAAAAAAAGCCCATTTTAGAGGTGCGTCATCCTTACCTAATTCTACCCAGCATACTGTATATAATGCAAAGATCAGAAAACGTGTTTTGTTGAATTTTTTTTTTTAAAAAAAAGTTCTCATGGTTGCAAAACATTACACTTTTTCCCTTTCAGAAGGGCTGTGCCTTTTGGTGTGCCAGATGCTGGTTGGCATCAGCTGAGGGAAGCTACTGGTGCTGACACTCGAAAGGAAAAGAGGTTGCCACGGTTCAAGTATCAGCATCAGCAGTTTTGCTGTTATGGGAGAAGGAGGACAGAGTCGTGTGACACCACAGCAGCCAGTGGTTGGTGAAACAACCTGCTTACAGGACAGGGACAAGGAGTTCCACTGCTGCACCTGCTCACCCACTGGGATACTCGGATGTTCTTGTGCTCGCTAGGGAACCACTTGAACCACCAGTCTGGCTGACTGTAGTATCACAGAGGCTGGAGAGTTGGGAGAGTAACACAGAATAACTATTTATGTTGGTTTAAACTTTCGGAAGAGAATTAAGGACAGTTGAATACATACCTCTGAAGGTCTTTGCACAGACTTCTGAGCGTGCTGCTTCCCCTACAGAGTTTAGAGACCAGGATTGAGCAAGACTTTCCCTGCAATTACACCTCTCATGGCCAGTACAAAATAATGGCACAAACTGCAGGAGGTTTGGTCACCAGCAGGTATATGTAGTGGATGCAGCACCGTGGCTAAACACAGCCAGCTTCTTAAAAGCCTAAAGGTGGCACAGATGAGCAAATCAGGCATTTATTATAACTGCTAAAAATTCATGAGTTACATCCTTGCCCTCTTCTGACTGATGGAATAATAATGCAAGAATCTAATAAATTACCCAGAGGGAAAAAAAACCCAACCCAAAACAAAACACACCAGCCTTTGCAAGGCTTCCAAAGCAGAAAGCTGACAATAACCATAGAGACATCTCACATGACTGACTTCGATCTTTCATGTTGACAGTCCATTTATTCCTTTTTCCATTGCCACAAAATTTACACACATACAGCTTACTCAGCAGCAAATCTCTCAGGTGCATTGAATGAGCAGATGCCTGCAGGTTTGCTTCCTTGGCATGACATACATGATAAATTACATTTAAATTTAGAATTGGCAAGTACAAATCCTATGGCTCAGTTTCAAATGCTCCAGGATGTAAAACCAAACAACTTGGCACCAAGTTTAAAAATACATACAGCATATCTAGGAACTAATACTGTATGCACTGAACAACTTGAAGACATCTGTACCATTTATGATTATAAATAGATCATCCTAGGTGTTACCACTGTACCAGTTTACCTAAAAAAGCGAGTCAGAGTACCCTGTAAAGTGAAACAGTGGATAGTAGCAGATTTTTAAAATACATAAGGAACTCATCATTTGAAAGCAGTTTATTTGCATTTATTTTAATGAATGTTCAAGTGTGAAGGTGTTACTCCATGCTATTACTTACAGGAATGTAAAATGCATACGTGGCTTCAAATGAGTAGAAAAGTAGGAAGAACAAAAGAAAGAGAAAAAGCGTACTACGCCGAGGAAGCTGGCTGAAAAGGAGCAGCTCCTATCTTGAGAATATTTTGCCCAGTCTTCCTCTGTTGGAAGGTGTCTTCCATGAAGGATCCTCACAGGAATGAGGCTTTAGAGTAAGAGAGTAAGTGTATATATAGAAACTGAATACTGTGCTAAGTACCTTCCTTCTTCCTCAGATTAACAAGGCAAAAAACCTCAACCCACATGCATTTTTTATGCTCTATTTATTTCAAAAGGTAAAAGGTTCATCAGGTTGATTTGAGGGAGTTCTCAGCATGAACCAGTGTTTCACAAGCTCTAGCGCTATGAAACTATTCAGTTACATCACATAGCAATAGATTAAACTACTTCTGGTTAGTTATATTATAGCTATATATTTCAAGTGGTAATTGTGTGAATAACAAGCATTTCATTGCTTTTGGCTGGATAAATGCACTGATGTTATGAGATGTTACACATTCTCCAAAGCCTACATGACAGATACAGAAATAGCTTGTTTTGGGAAGGAAGAGTAGGAAAATCAAATGCATTGAAAAGAGCATAATACTATAATAATAAATCTGCATTGACTTTTGTAGAATACCTGGTCTTATGTACACAAATGCCCTTCTAAAAAGATGTAGTCAGAAAGTAATAATCTGGCTTAATATTACTCCCTAACCTCTACACAGAAGAGAGGCAGCTGAAGACTGAGACGCTGACATCTAGTGGCTGCCATGCAAGATCTGACATTTACAAATATTGCTTAGGGTAAAAAGACTACTACTACTAAATCACCCATGGGGCGTTCATAACTTGCCTGCTATATTCTTATCAACAGAAAATTTGCTAATTTGTTGAAATTTGTCCTAATCCTGCTTTTTAAACATGAAGCACAACTGAAATTCTCTCAAGCAGAAGAATGAAGGTAATCTTTCTGTAAGCAGCACATAGATTTGTTCTTGTAGGCTGCACTGACATAAATGAAAGCTGACTGCTTATACGAAACTCTAAATATTAGAGTTTAAGAGAATATTGTAAGCTTTTATACCCTCACAACTACAAAATAAAACAGTACGCTGTCATGCAATACTTAAACGATCTGAGGTGATCCAAACGGATATAAATTACATAGCTTAATGCATAATTTCTCCAAAATTCTTGCATCTATTCAGCTCTGATTGCAGAAAATATATTAATCATAGCTGTACATACTCTTTAGCAACTCTTTAACAAACTTTTACAGTGGCTATGACAAACTCATTTTGATGAGGTAGCGTTTCAAAGAGCCCTGCATGAAGATGTGTTGAATAGTTTCTGGTAAAACTTTTTTGTGCTTAGGCATTGGAAGACACTGTTGAGAAAGAAGAGACTGACCTCTGTACACTTTATAATCAATACCCGGTGAAAGGGGAGAAACAAATGACTGAGAAAATTCAGATTTGGTGAAAACCGGTCCAATTCCACTAGCCTTGAGACCAATTATACTGCATTAACTTACTCTCCCCCCCGCCCTTAAATAAATGTTACTGAATACACAATACATCCAGAAGCATGAATACTTATCATCATTAACGTAAAGTCTCCTTACCCCTAACTATTTCTCCAAAGTGGAAGCCAATTAGTTAAGTCTTTGGGCTTATTCACATTTATTTTCTGTGACACCTGACAGGAATTGCATTTATAACTATGTTGCATTTAGCTGGAATTTAGGATGTGTTTCAGGCTACAAGTAAAATTAAGTTATATTCCACCAGTTCATTATTTAAAATAAAGTAAATAAAACACATAATTGAAGACTAACTGAATTATGATAATAAAACATGAATTATAAAAGCATCTTTGGTTGTTTAATGTCTACTTTTAAATGGTTAATAAAAAAAGCTGGAGTTGCAACATAGGACAGAGTAGCAGCCCTTCCTCAGCAATGCTACTGTTACATGTCCAAGCACTTGAAGAATTATGAGGAAGTTGATCTTGCTGGGAGAAAACAAAAGGCTGGATGTAATCATTCCATACATCTAGGACTTTAAAATATAAATCTAAAATTTTGGCAACAAGTAAAAAAGCATAAGCGTTTTTTTGTTTTGTTACAATTCTATGTTAGGACAGATCCACGGAACTAACTTTTATAAAAATACAACATACTGCGTAAGTTTTATTTAGGGATTTAATTTATATACCACAAATACTGCTTTTAATATAAGTACAATATAATACAGTTTTATTTATGTAACTGCTGGTGTTCACTTTGGATCATGAACTGAATTGCATGCTGTGCTGTCAAAACTGTAATAAAATGGCCTCTAGTTAAACTTCTCCAAAGTATAAAATCATGCAAAATCTACATCCTATATGATACAACCAGTACAATAATTGAAGCCAATAGCCTACAAACAGCCTGGACTATCTTCTGAGTTTGTGTCCACATGTCAGCCACCATTTTCTTTAGGCAGAAAGGAAGAATTTCAGTTTTGTCTGTAGAATGTCATCACGACCACTGAAACCAGCAACAATGTGCACAGTTGTAAGTCAACAAATCTTCATTACCTAATGCAGTTCAGAGTGCACGTTTTGTCCATATTGACAAGTCTGGGGTTAGGAAGTTTTACGTTTTCCTCCTGTGACTACTGGTCGTGCATATTCCACAAAATCATCTATAAGAACAGGCCACGCTCCTAAAGGGAAGTCAAGCAATTCAGAAATTAACGTATCGTGATTAGCAACAAATTGCTCTAGTCTCTAACTACAGCAGCTCACTTTGACATTTCAGGCCCAGTCTGGCTTTAACATGCATGACATGATAAACACTTGGAAAAAAGCACCTAACTAATAAATTAAACATTTGAATGTCTTCTTACAGCAATTGTTCTTGTACAAACAAAATGTATTTAACACATAATACACTCTACAACGTTTATAAACATAGTTGATAGAAAAAACATGGCATTCCTATTAGAGCCATTCATAACTTCGGAAAAATTTCTGTACACAGTCATTCCAAAATAGGATTTGCAGGATTAGCAACAGAGTGCAAATACCTTTTAAGTTAGTAAAAGAAACGGTCATGTAGACATTCTTGCAAGTAGAAAAATAATGTATTTCCTTGCAGTTAGCAACACTTTTGTATAAAAAAACACAGTTTCACTGAGACTCTTGTAGCATAAGAGGTTCAAATAGCATGTGTTATATCATGGTGTGACAGTATCTTTACTTCTATTTACATATTACAGCAAACTAGTTAACCTTTTTATCATTACTGTTTTGGCAAAAAGTGTGAAACTATATTTGCAGCTAAACCTCTAAGGGTAAACAAATTAAGACAGACCATAGCAGCATGTTCTGTTGTTTGTTTATAGCAATATTTTTATTCTGCTGTATCAATTTTTGAAGATATTCAAGTATTGCTTACCTTCCTCATCATAGTTGGACATATCATCTGCAATCATATTTCCAAAGTCTAACAAAAGATTCCAAGTATCTTTTGGAATTGATCTTTTATGGTGTTCCTATAAAGAGGAAAAATGGTACTGTTCAATCCAAACTATTTCAAAATTCCACAGTATTATTTTATATTGACATAAACAGAAACACACATTTTACAAGTATTTCTTCTTCTCTATTTTTTTTTTATTTAAATAAAGCTCAGAGCTTCCAAAGAAAGCTACAAAACAAGTTGCAACTAAAGAAGACAAAAAGCGTAAGAAGCCTTTGATAGCTGTTTTATTTCTTCCATTCTCCTTTTAGGGTATGTGTTCCTAACTTCTTATGGAAAAGAATAAACCAAATACACTTTATATTTCTTCTTAATGGCATCCATTCCAGATTCTGAAACTGTGCAGCCATGGGTTTGCATTCTGCTGTTTCAACTTCAGTCCTTTTTTTCCCCCGCTATCCCTTTTTACTTATGCTTACCCAGTCTCTCTCTTCCAACTTGTTGGTTGTAGTTGCACCTACGCTCTCCTTACTTCCAAGACTGCCTTCCAGACCCATCATCTCAGCCTCTCTTCAGCTATTCTCTCCTTTGCCATAATGCACTGCCTGCATTTGCTCCACTTCTACCCAGCCTCCTTTTTCCCAGTCTCTCCTATTCTCCACTACCACCTCCTTATCTGATTTCAAGTATACTCTTTCTGTATCACCCCATTCACAGGTTGCCACCCTGGCCAGTTTGTGCAGCACTCCAAAAAACTTCAGTCCCAGTCAAGCGTTCTCTCAGCTTTTAAAGTTAGCACTTCCAAGAAGAGAGAGTGTGTGGGGAAACACGACGACTAAGCAGTTGTGAGCTGTAGGAGCAAGTCAGGTCATTCACATCTCCCTTCATCTGTTGATACTGACATATTACCTGAAGATAGCAGGGGTGATTAACAGCAAATTACATTTCAACACACAGTTTGGTTTGCAGCAAAAAGGTGCAACTGCATGGAAAGACTTGCTTGATGAAGGGTTGGGGTTTTTTGTGTTTATGTTTTTGGGGTTTTGTTGTGGGGTGGGTTTTTTTTTTGGGGGGGATATTTTTTTAAGCAGTAATACTATAGAGTATTGAGAAGAACACTTTTTTTAAAATGTGCAACTTGATCAAAATGAGGTTGATGTCCAACACAACAGGAAACATGTCCTCTCACTCAAGCCAACTGTTGTATCTTGACTGCAAAAAACACGACAAGCAAACATACCTTCTGGAAAACGTTCCTTAAAACAAAGAAAACAGAAACACACATCCACACACACCCCCATCCTAAAGAGTCCTAACTTGCTTCTTTCTTAGGTTGATTTTTTTTTTTAATCTAAACATTTCTTCTAAAGCAAACATTCATGTTAAATATTTGTAGCAAAGTAAGACACTTTGTACCAGTTCATCTAGATTATTGCTTGAAGTAAAGATCTGCAGTTAAAATGTGAAATGTTTTCACAAGTTCTCTTGATGAAGCTGGTACGTTATTCAGTGAATAAAATAAATATATACTGTCCAAAAATTTAGAAAAAACTTCAGAAAATATTGCAAAAAGTATACACTTTCCCTATTAAGCATTGGTGATTATGGGACAAAATGCAGAAAAACTTCTTAATTCTCCTAAACTACAGATAAAAAGGTAAATGAAAAAATCAAGATAAATTATATATTATGTAACATTATATAAGGTATTTTTTTGCACGTACATAGAAATGCAAATGTAGAAATACGGATGAATGAATCAGGTCTTTAATATGAATATTTTGTGATTTTGAAGTTTAATTTACGCCTCTCTATTCCACTGCCCACAGAATTGCACTGGTAATAGAAAACTGTCAAGATCAGTTCACAACTATTATCTAAAAAAAATGAGTCAAAATAATTACTCAGACAAGAACTTTCACTTAAAAAGAAAAGTCTCTCAGGTTAAGTCAGTCATAACAGAATTGACATTTAAAAGAGACTGAGATTATGCATTCCTACCACAAAAGGCAGAGCATGGTAAAATACACGGTTGACAATAATCACAGCTGTCTTGAGAATAAAGACAACAGAAGTTCAGTCTACAATCATGGCTTCATTTCACGCAGAAGCTTTCATAAGTAGGAGGATCCAGGATCAAGCCAGCAGAACGCTCTATTGCTTTGCTACAGCTTTTTGCGTTCTTCTCAATTAGAAAATTATATAGAGAAGATTTAAATTGGCTTGATATAAGACTATTTTCTATCAGTTTTCAAAAAGAAAAAAAGTTCAAAGGAAGCATTCAGACACCCTGCCTTTTCCTTTATTGTAAGCACACAGCCTACAAGCCAGACTAATGCGGACTAAGATAGTCAGGAAGAAATATGGTACATACTTACCAACAAAAATTTATTCCAAAGATCTAGAAATTTAAACCTTCCTGACAAGACTAAATTCCAATACGCAATTGCCATTTCTAGATCTGCAAGAAACAAAGCAACACGTAAATATCACAGCACATTATATGCAATAAAACTCTTACGGTTAAACAATGCTACATCCGGTATATTATGATCCAAATGAATAACATCCTTTTAAAATCACTACAAAAAATTATAAGGAACTGTTTTCTGCTCTCACAGAACCCAGAAGGCGGAAGACAAGCAGTAATGGTATAAACTGCATATTGAACATCGTAGTCATAAAGACTAAAATATTTTTGTCACCATCCAGCAGTGCCGGATTAAAGCTACTTTCAATCTACAGAAACAGAACAAAAAAATAGTTCTGAAAAACTCTGTGTACAAATTAAAAAAAAAAAAGCCCCAAACCCAAGACAATGCAAAACCTGCATAAACACAGCAAATACTGATAGAAACCCAAACATTTAAGTCTGCAGGTGCCAATTCCTGTTAATTTATGACATTTTAGACACTCTTGACTTTAACGTGAATTTAAGGACACAAGGGGATAAAAGTGAAAAAAGATTTGTCTGGGGCATGATAATTCTACCGCATCCCTTACAGCAAGAATTCTTTCCTTCTGCAATCATTTGACAGAGAGATACCCAATACCAAAAATGTAAGTCCAAGAAAGCAGCCCTTATTCTGCACCATGACCACTGATCTGAGAGCAGAGCTAGACTCGTGTGTGCCAAGAGGAAGATGCAGCACCGCCACACATTCAAGCAGAATAGCGGGAGCGATATTAGATGCAGCATAAGGGTAGAAAGGATGTTTTCTTGAAGGCCTGTTATCATTCTGAGCAACTCACAATACCTAATGGCTTCTGCGCTTGGTCCCACAGGTAACAGCACTAAATGTATACATACCGCTGTGCAACCACAAAATAAAGCACGGCCTTTCTTAAACCACAGAAAGATTTCAGCTTGTGCTTTCAGCGTAAAGTAAGTATAAACAAAACATGAAACTTAATAGAAAGTACTATCATAGCAGATAAGATGGAAGCTTGACCTCCACCTACAAGAAAGGAGAATGGTATTTGCTGTTGAACATATCACATTACAAACCAAATGACACTCTGTCACCTGAAATCAAGTTTCAAGTCTGAAGGAGATGTTCCAGGTTTTAATATAGCCAGTTCACTAGAGTCCACATCATAGAGGGCTGGGGCTCAGACAAAGTGCGACAGTTAAGATGTAGAGAAATGCAGTACGCATGCATGTACCTAGCTATATAGAGACAGGGCTGCTGGTGTTTGTTCTACTATGATCAGAGTGCTTTTCAGCACAGAACTTGCTTTATGCCCCAAGAAAACTTCTTTCAGTCCTTCCTGTCTTTTCCACCATGCTCACTTTTCACAGAAAATAAGTAGAAGAGAATAGGCATTTACTTGCTGTTTAGATATGCAGATTAATTACTTATATCCGTTATCCCAAATGAAAAGCAAAAGAAATGGGAAGGGAGAAACATGAATAATCTTAAGGGTTTCTAAACTTCACGGCTAAGTGACTGGCTTTGATCCCATTCACTCAGGCTTCATTGCGAAGACTCAACCTTTCCAAGCCAACCTTGCAAATCTATCATGTGACAACATTAAGCAAAATGCACTTTGAAGAAAAAACACTTTAACAGCAGAAGAGTTTTTATACTTCTGATGAAATACTCCCTGGAAAAACAAAGAAGGTACAGGCAAGGAAAAAAAAGATGGTTAAAGGTGCCACAAAAAAAAGTTAAAAGGGAAAGAAGAGGCCACGCTTCCTTGGTTTATTTGGGTGTGTGTCAAATTTAGCATTATGTTAAGGTGAACTTGATTATTGAAAAATTCTATTCAACAGAATGCATGTGAAATACTATCTTAATTAAGTTGATTATTGAGGGATACATTACATGTGTGTGCAAATGGATTCTCCTGCACAAAGATACAGGGATTATTTGCTATCAAGTACAACAGAAACATATGCTGCTGAGGATGCTGCTCTGTAGTGGCTGAAACCAGTCCACGCTGGAGCTGCTCTCCCCATTAAGCACATGGAAAGAAGTCCTGATATTGGTTAAAACTAGCTCAAGGGAAAAATAAAAAAGTGCATATTCCTTATCTGGTTCACTGCAATAACACAAACCCATGAACTAACACAAGAGGTATTTGAACAAAAGGACTAGATGGGACTCCTGCTTTTGGTAGTGGTGCCAGTTTATGCAATCTTGAAGTACCTGAGAAAACCAGGCCTTCAGGTGTGCTGCATCCTCAGGGGATATGGCTACGCTTTTGTTTGAAGACAATTCCCTACCTAGGTTGAAAAACTTAGCACTGGAGGACAGAAAACAGGATTTTTCTGCTTTAAAGGGAAGACCTAGTCACACAGATTTCCAGTGATAAATTAGGATGCTGATAGTAGCATCAGTAAACAGTAATGCTGTGGAGTTTGTGTATCTGCTACAATTACTGCAGCACTAAATGATACTTCAAAAAAAAAAAAAAAAGGCCTTATGCCATTGGAGTTCTGCATCCCCACAAGAAGATGCTTTTGCAAGGCATAGACTTCTTAGGAAGTCTTAGGAATCTGTATTTCAATTTCAAGGCATCATTACAAATAAAATAAAATCAAACAACAATCATAAAAATATGCTGCTTTTGTACCAAAAAATATGCTTCCCCCATTATAGACTAATGATGCAAGTTTTTTAAATGGCAAGGAAAAGACAGGCGCATGAATCTCTGGAAACTCATGGCAAACAAGGACCAGTTTAGAAGAGACTTCATTGCAAACATCCATGTTCATACCCAAAACATAAAATTGCTAGACAATGAGATTTCCCTTCACCCCAAAATATTTTCAGTGTCAATGTCTAGTGAATGTTGTATGTCATACAATCCCCCCTTCAGTATAATGCCTCTATAGTTCAAAGATTTTGCATATACTGCTACAAAGCTTCAATATCTAGATATTCAGCTTTCTGGATATCTAGTCTAGTTGTGGCTACATACAGCATCTATAAAGCCTTCTGCAGTAAAACCCTAAAAACTGAGTCACCTAAAAGTGATACCAATTACCACTACAAAATTATTAAAGCTAAAATAACTAAAAAATTTTTAAAAATATATACAATATCTGAGAAAAAATAGTTCAAGAAGGAGAAAAAGGTTAATAAAATAATGTTTTAATTATTTTAAACATTATTTTGCTAAATAACATTTATTATAGGAAACACGTTTTAGTATGTTTTTAAAAGTTCTTTACACTTTTGGATTATTTAAACAATCAGCTTTTCACAATCAGAAGTAAAGCATTTTGCATGCAGTATGACCTATTGTAAAACATTAAAGCCTCATTCTAAAATTGTTTTCAAAAAAACCCTCAGCTTCTTCTACCCTGATTGAACAGAAAGCTTGAAGTGATAAGAAATTAGCACAATTAATGCAGAAGGAGAAATACATTATCAGTTAGACAGCCCGCGTCTGCTTTCAAGATTTGATCAAATGCTTATCTTGTAAAAAAAAATTCATTATTAGATTCTTGCATGAATAAAAAAAAACCCCCATAAATCAAATTAAGCTCCTCATCTCTTTGCTATGCTTTTGGACAAGGGCAATGAAGTCATTGCACACAAGTAATCAAGGAAGTGAGAAAACAGAAAGATAAATCAACAGATAGCAAGGAATTGGCTGGAGAGTAGGATTTATGAGGAACATGAAATGAAGTTCATTTAGACCTGCTGTGCCAAAACAGCACTCTGGGACTGCAGCACTTGCTTGTCATCCTCTGCCAAATAGAGCTTTCCAGCTCTCAGACTGCCCTACCAACAGAGCTGTTCATGCAGTCATGTTTGAAGCTGTCAAAATATTAAAACTAATTCACCTAAATTACCGATATAACTTAAAAGAAAAAAAGGCTAAAGGCATTACATTGGCCTCCTAATGGCATTTAAAATTTTTTAAGGTATTTATAAGAACAGTATTAGTCACTGTTGCCCTCATAATCCCTAGTTCTTATATTAACTAGGTTCTGTACATTATGACGGCAGAGACTATCATGTTTCAGAGCTGGGAAACAAATAATTACTTTAATTTCATCTTTCGAGATTAACTGATTGTCCCAGCACTGCCTTTTTCTTCGTTTATTGATGTTTAATCTTCTTATCAATATTGTAAAGCTTTGCTACTTTATATGTCATCTCTACGAGAGACTTCAGGTAGCTTGTTATAAGCATCAGTGCTCACCAATGAGTTTTATTCAAAGAGTACTCTCTCAAACTACATGGGCGGCATTTTTTATTTTCTTTTTTTTGTTCTTTTTTTTCAAATCACAGGAAGCATCAGCCTTACCCAGTTCATCTACAGATACAAACCAACAAATTAGTAAAGAACCTAACAAAGCTTGTAGGAGGAAAAAGTTACTTTTATTAGACCAGGATGAAAACCAAAAAGTTTTGGAAATGAAAATTTCAGAGCCAAGAGTCCCTTTGTTTGAGGCTTTCTCTCCCCAATGCTTTAACCAAAACTTTATAGCTTTGAAAACAAAAGAGTAGCCAACAAACATTCCTGTTCCAAACACTACATAAAAAAAAAATTAATCTGGACAGGTGCGAGACAAAAATCTATTTCATCATTCAATCAACTTGTAAAAATATATTTAGCCTCTGTAAGAGACTGAACTTCAGATGTTTTCTCTATAGTCACATAATTTTCCCTAAAGTATCATTTGGTTGATATTCTTTGATCTCTTTCCTCTTGTTTTCTCACTGTGATCACTGGCAAATATCATACTTCTGTAAAGCTAAAACAAAAACTACAGCGCACAAATTTATTATTTTGTTTCAATAAGATTTCTGGACACAGTGCCAAAACTGGCGCAGATGTGGGAACAGCAGAAACTGGTGTCAATCTATCTCAACAACAGGACTATCACGCTACCTGACCAACAAACATCAAATGAATACTTGCAAGATTCAGTGAGTAACTTGATTCCTTGTTTCCTCCTCTCTGAATGATTTTAACAGTCTTCTTTGGCCTCCAAATTACTAAGAACATGGACACAAGAATTAGTTTCTTTCCTAATCAGAATGTTTTCTTCTTCTACAAACAAAAATCCACATAGCAAAATAACAAGAAAATACCATCAGGATTCAACCTAAAAACCCATCACATTGCCGAAAGTTTAGAGCAAAATAGCCCTTATCTGCAATTATGAGCTGCCCCACAGAAGGAAGAGAGAAGGGGAAAAACAGAGAAGGGCTATGATACAAATACTGGAAGTGGCTAAACTCAGGATCCAGCTGAGTTGGATCTATTCATCCCAAAGCTGTAAGCAAAGAGCTACCCAGAGCTCTACATTAGGGGACGTATAAGGCACAGTGTCAGACTTAAGTCCCTGTGGTGGACTGGGAAGAGTGGTGAAGCACAGCATGTGGATTTCAGAAGAGCTCTGCAGGAATCAGGCAGGGTCTGACCGTACTTTTTAACTCTATCTCAGCATCTGCCATGCTGAAGCAGGCTGATTCCACTCAGAACCTTTCATGTTTATTATCTTGAGTATCAGCTGCACAAAAGCAGATAAACTGGTTCTGAATGTGAGCTAGGCTTAGAAGAAGATAGCTATCTAAACATCAGTTTGAGTGCAGCCTAATCAACTTGACTGTAGCCAGTTTCAAAATCCTTCAATCTCTACAAATCTCAGACAAACTACAACAGATGACTGGATATATACTTCCCAAATAAGAGCCAAACATGAGTAAAAGAATCAATGAGGCATTACTAGAACTGGCATCTATGCCACACTTTTGCTGCTACTATTGATCAGAGCTGCTACTTTTTTGACCAGAGCACCCTGTTCTATACTAAGCTTCTCTTAAATTGATGGCATTTTCAGAATGAAAAATGTGAACAAAAATAAAGCAAGGACCATATGCACAGACCAAGGCCATTGAAACACCTAAAATACAGCATTCACAGACCTCTTCCAAAGTAAACATGAAATTTATTTATTGAACTCCCTCAACGTCTTCCATTCACTCACTCCTACAAACATCCTACAAATGGATCAATCTAATTCTCCATTGAAAATGGAGGAAATCTTGATAACTAGTTAAGGGGAGGAAAAAAAAAAAGAAAAGGAAAAAAAAAAAGACATCCTTCCCTAATGTCTAAGCGTCTCTTTGAAGAATCTTGAGACACTGCTATGATGAAAGCCAAAGTTGACGTTGCTTCAATTAAAAAGAGCACATTATACTCATCTGCTCACAGAAGATGCAACCTCCTTGAAGTCCACATACCGGATGCAAAGATAGTCATTCTTCTGGTCTTGAAGTAATATCTGATTCAAGTCTGAATGCCCTCCTCATGTATCATCTCTTGCTTGATCCCAGGAAACTGGCAGAGAGAAGGAAGCACAACCTTTTGAGCCAGCAAGCAGGCGAAGGGACCACAAAGGAGTGATGAAGGACCAAATCTGCTTTTTGTTTCCATGTTGAAAGTTGAAGACCATGAAAGAATGCATTAGGTTCCTCCACTGTGCTGAAACAAATTCTTGAGCATGAGGAATCTCCTGACCATGCCTTGTTGGGGCTCAAGGGGAGATCCATTAAGACTCACAGCAAGTATCAGGTTAAAAAAAAAAACACAAAAAAACAAAAAAACCCACCAACCACAACAAAACACCAAGGGAAAAAAAAGAAAAAAAGATGGAGCTAAGGCCTTATTTTGAGCTTGAACAGTGTCCTTAGAAATCTGAACTGCTCTGTATACAACATGACAAAATATAATCCTATTCTTCAGTACACTTCTCAATCAAGAGCTAGGATGCAAAATTTCACTCAGACTGCAGTAGAAAAAGCTAAAACTTGGGAGTAAAAGGCGAGATAAACTTCTCCAAATCTGCACCATGCAAAACTTTAAAAAGATTTATTGTACTAAATATAGTAGCAAGAACACTAGAGAGCAGATTAAACATACAGAATAACAGTTAACCAGGATAATTCTTTGTAAAAGTCTCCTGGCAAACTGGACCTTGATGAACCGCACCTTCTGCATTACCTCAAAATATACAAAACACTCAGATGAAGTTTAATATATCTAAATATTATGCCTGCCAGGTCGAACACACAGCTATTAAGATGTCAGTACTGTGCTGAAACATTGCTATCTTTTTTTCTTGAATTCTGTCCACCACTAAGAGATCAATAGTCTTAACAGTTATAAGCATCCATCTTTTTCTTAGATAGTAATCAAATCTATTCAGATGTATTTGAAAGACACTTGACAGTTGGGTCCTGAGTAACATTAATCAGAACATCATTTTCTGCTTAAAGAAAATCATGGTAGATCTTATGAAATATGCTTTTGCCTCCTGCATCTCACTACTTATACAAGCTATCACCTCAGGGGACTGGTACTGCTTTTACTTCTTTAAACAGCATGTGTCCAGACTGAAGCATACTACTTGACAATATTAAGCTAATAAAAGTAAATGGAAAACATTCAACTTGGATGAGTATAGAGACAGAAGTCCAGCAGATACAAAGAGAAATAAAAATTCCCTAGTATCACCATACAAACTGTGGAAAAGAGACTCTTATAAAAGGCAGTCCTATTTCTAGGAATGAGTATTGGTGTACTGAACTCTGTGCCTATTTGGGGGAATGACAGAATAGACGTAACTTAATTTATTGGAGGGGATTCCTCCCATATAATTATGTAAAGGCAGAATTTCTTGCAGTGGTTTTGAGGGGAACTGTAAAATAAGAAGAAATTAAAAAGTAATGGAAGAGAGGCTGTTCTAAAAATAACTAAAACACAAAACTGCAGACACACACTCCCCCCAGGACCACTTTCCCATAGCAAAATCCATTGCCCTGTGAAGACAACTGTATCGGGTATCACCAAAATTCTTCTACCACCAAAAAAAACTTCTTAAAAGAGCTTCTGTGCCTTCCCACTCCCTCCCGTACAAATAGCAGCTGGTGTAAGAAAAGATATTATGTGTCCTGCTGATATCTCCTGAGAGATAAACGTTTGGGATACATAGAGACTTTTTTCAACATACGCTGCAGGCAAAAAGGTTCAATGAAAACTAACAGTAACCTCAGAAACAACTTTTAGAAATTCAGTCTGAAAGTGCCGGTGCCCAAAGTGAAGCTAGACATGGTGAAATTCATCTCAGTATGCTGAAGCAACCTCAGACTGCTACCTACCGTCTTTGAGGCTTCACAGAGGTCAAAAGAGGTTCTAGAAGAACCTCAGTGGTTCTCTGCCAAAGTGGGAGAAAGTAACTCGTCCATGGGGGTCAGTCCTGTGTCTAACACTACCCAATACTTAAGTAACCCTGATGACACAACAAATGAAACTTTTATTAAATCTGCAACTTATAAAAAGCCTGAAAAAAATGTAGCACGGTAGAGGACAGGCTTAGAATTCAAAATTATTTGGACAAACTGGAAAACCCCTTGGAAATAAATAAGAAAGGTTTCATTAAAGAGAAGTGCAAAGTTGAATAGCTAGTGGGAATAATCGACTGCAGAAATACAAGATCAGAATTAACTGTGTGCATTGCAGCTCTGCAGAAACCCAATAACATAATAGATCACAAACTTCAGACAGTATCAGTGTTATAAATATAAGCAAACGTAATTCTGGGACGTAAAACAAGGAGCAAAATATCTAAGGTGCATGGAAGATATCTGGCTTGTTTGGGCACTACTAGACAAGAGAAAGATCAATTGGATTGCAAAGGAAAAGAGAGTTGGAAGCTACAATTCCAGTATCAGAGAGTTGGAAAATAAAATTTAACAGGGTAGTTGGTTTTACGCAGTCTAGAGACTAAGTGAAGACGCATACATAGTTGCCAAATACATAAAAAGTTGTTACTAACTCTAAGGAAAGGTATTCTACATACTTACTCTGGACAGGTAAGTATTGAACTGAAGAATTCAGGAAGAGAGATGTAAGTTATATGCTAGGGAAAAAAAAAATAAATCTAACAATAGGTTTGAGCAAGCATGGACATAGATGTATGAGACCTGCTATTGGAAATTTAAGATCATATTATGTGAAGGCAGTGGCTCCCAAACTTTTTCAGCCAGAGGACCACTGCCAATCAGATCTCAAGTCTTGCTGATAAATACTGAAACAAGTTAGTATATATTGCTAGCATACCACTGAACACTTCGTTAGAAAAACATCTGCAAGGAATGGTTTTAGTAGACATTGATCCTGTCTGGCACAAGGGAATACACCATATAAGTGTTTCTCTATCTTTTAAATTGAAAGACCATCTGGCATACTGAAAAGGAACCCATGAATCATTGTATTTCCTGATGTTCTTCAGGGAAGATGGGGGGGGGAGGAAGGGGGAAGTAATAACTGCTGCTTATCACTTCTTAAAACAGCAAAAATACATTAAAAAAATAATCAGAAACCTATTAAAATACTGATAGAGCAATGAACATGACTCCTAATCAAAGCATTGGTGTTTGGACATTTTAGAGATATTTCAGTAATTTCTTACAGTTTCAATATGTTAAGATAACAAACATGAAAAATAACTGCATAAATGAGTCTTCTTTGCCTATCACAGACATTCTTCTGGTGAGCTCTAGCCTCACATTTTATTTCTGTTAAAGAAAGATGCATTAGTACCTAGCCTAAAGGATCCAACAGAAGAACTATTTTAATTGTGTCTTCTCTTATAAACCGTTTTTATTAACAATCTGCTAACAGTGAGAAATTCCCATTCGTCACTGGCACTATGTCAAATTTGCTTAGTTTTCAAATGGATTTATTCATAGGTCATGTGTATACCTGAGAATCAAGCAACATTCTTTTAGCCTACAGTTCACTCCCCTTAATGACGACTGCAACAGCTACCAGACTTGGTGATTTAAATTCCAAGTGTAGTAAGAGAAAGGACTGGATACAACGCCCCCCAGAAGAATCACATTCAAATATTTTGCAATTGAAAGTCAGGAAATAATTCCTTTGACTATTTCCACCATTAAAACCATTCACTTTTTTCCCTACTTTCCATAAACTTCCTGACCTCTTAGTCTTCATATCATAACTCAAATGCGAACACATGGGAATGCGTAAGCCAGCACTATCATGGGAGCACGTCACCAGAAACATTTTAAGGCAAGCAGCTAGGGCAGTGGCTCAGCAGCATCCTATACTTAGGTAGCACTGCATGTCGTCTAACCTGCATGTAGGGAAGAAGGGGAGGTCAACACCTTAAGATGACCTAGACAGAGCGAGGCAGAGATTTATACCAGCTCATTTGGTAACAAATCTAATTGTACATTCTGTTTAATTCTCTGGACTGAATTCATAAAAGCACCCTGAGCCAAGGCTCCAAATTTAGTAAGAGAGAAAGAGACTTTGTACATGGATGAGATAAGTTCCTGCATCTCCTTGACAAGAGGGCACACAGTCATTGGCACACAAACACCAAGCACCTCTACATTAGTTGTGGAGAGAGGGAGGGAAGACGGACAGTTTCTCATTCTAGGAGAAAATACATAGCGTATACAGAGAAGAGGACGTAAAACAAAAAAGCACTTAAGCCTATAATATTAAATGTAGCTGAAGCAACTAGAATTCTCAGCTCATACAGACGCTCCTGTAAGATAACGGACTTAATTTTTTTCCTTGCTGAACACCTTTTTGCTGAAAGACAAACCTAACTCTTAGAGTAATTGCAGCAGAGAGCAGTATGTTGTAAACGCCAACCTGTAATCTTATTTTTTTCCTCCATCTCTCTGTCCTACTGAATGTAACAGCATTCCCTGAAAAGATTCCAACTCCAAACCTATACAGCTACCACTGACCTTAATCACTCAAAAACGTCATATTAGTTAATGTGCTTGCTCAGCACTCTCTACTTGACCTACAGTAACTCAAGTTCACACTAGACAGAAATATAGTGTATCTCCCCTGAAACAAGAGCAGTGGCACCTGCTTATATTTATTTAATATCTAGAATCATCTTAGCAAAACCAGAAAAAGTCTGACAAAAAATGTCACCAAAATACTGTCATTTAAGAACTAAGCACTACTTGAAATTAAGAAACAGTATTACCAGAACTATTAAAATTCCTGAAAACTGAGATCAGCAACAGTTCCAACCAAGTCTTTCTAGGGTTTATTTTAAGCTTAAATTTGATTTTTGTACTTCTTACTTTCTCCTGCTAATACTTCAACTCTTAGTGCAAGAAGGCACTTAAGTGTTTTATTACCAAAAAGTACCATTCTTACACAACAGAGAAGACAATGAAAAGGCCTCCATACCAAATAAGCAGAAGTAATGGAAAACAAGTAAGTATCCCTTTTCCTCTCATGTCAAATAAACAGCACATTCAGTTCCATAATCTGGGTTGGCCTGCCTTCCCTCCTCCTCTCTTTGTGCAGGCTTAGGTGAAAAGCTTTTGAGACATATTTCCCAAGTACATGAGTTTCACGTTGGAACTGATCCAATTAAAACAGGAAGACATTTGTAATATTTCTTTAGGTGTTTCACAAATTCCAACCTCAGCTGTAACTGACTTACCTTTTCCGCAATCTGAAAGTATTAGGCTTTTTAATGAAGAGAGGCAAGAAAATGAACAACTAGCTAAGGGACTTGAATTCCAACCAGCCTCAGAGAACCACTACAGGACTATTTAATTTTTGTGTCAGGAAAGGTGGTATGCAATTGATGAAAGAGTGACACGTGTAATGAAAAATGAAATTGCTGCAAAAAATAAAGAAAAATGGAAACTGGCTAAAAGTTGCCCACAGTTCAAAAAAGAAAAAAAAAAAAGACACCAGGAAAGACAAGAGATATTATTTAAAGTAATTCCCAAGGAAGAATGTGGAACAGACACCTCTGGTTGGGAAGGTCTAAACCAATATTCTGCTCCTCCATCTCACTCCTCTTCCAACAGTTTTTGAGAAACAGTAGTTACTAATATGCTTGCCAAGTAATGTAGACACAGTTAAAGTGGCTATGCTAAAAAAAACCCCACTTCCTCTTACCCACAGCACAAAGAGAACAGTGATGATAGTACGGTGCTATTCTACACACAACACAGTTTAATTCCTTCCTACAGAGAGTCTTTTGAAAGCGGACATAAATTTGAGAAGATAGCAGATTTCATCTTACATTTTTTTTCATCTATTCACAAACTATAGATATTTTGATTTGAAGAGAATAAAATCTTGGAATTTAAATAATGTATCCATTTGAATCCAGCAATACAAGTCATGGATTGGGACAAATTTCAAACTTTATAGAGAATAGTAATTTAATACTTTATAAATTGTATGCATATTTCTATTCACTAGCTTTGAAGCAAGTCCATAACACTCTTTTTCTAAACTTTACATGAAAACTGTGAGCTAAAACTAAAAATTCTTAGAAGAGCAATAACTTTTGCCCAGAGTTTTCTCCCTCTTTTTAAACTGATATGGACATCTTGTTTCAGTTCTTTTCTGAACAAAATGGAAAACACTAGATTTCCATTCCAAGGAATTCACTAGATCAGCTTTTAAAAAAAAAAAAAAAAAAATTATGACAGATCTCTAAGAACTGCAGGAACTTCCTTTGACAAGAGGAGAGAGAATGTCAATACTAGCAGAAAACCCCATTAAATTATCTGTATCAAGGGGGCATTAAACAAGAGATTAATTGAAAGAAGATGGGAAAGAGAAGTCAGTGAAAGAAATCAATAATGAATTTACTATACAATAACATAGTTTTCTCATTGATGATTGTAAGTATTTGTAATTGATTTCACTGTCTATAGTTACTTTCTCCATTTTTTTTCTACTTACCTAAACCTTTTTGTCCAGGGTTTTTAGCAAAGTTAAAAGTAAACTGATAAAAATCTTTGAACTTTGTTGGATCCTTTAATTCTTGTTCCAGTCTTGGCAATAGAGCTTTTAGTTTTTCTGTGGTGTCACACCTGTTTAAAAGAGGTTACGTTATTTGTAAATATTTAAGATTCCTTTTTAACTTTTTTTCTCTTCTCTTTTTTTTTCTTTTAAGGTTTAGTTTCAGAGAAAAGTAAAACAGTAGTTAAGATAAAAACAGTATCTTTCTGGATATCATTTTTAAAAATATAAACACTTATATGCCTTTACTAAACAATTTTAAGTGGAACATTATATATAGGCATCCATTAAGTACACAAACCATACAGGATTCAGAGGTTTAACTTTCCTCAGTCTCTTCATGAGTTTATAAACTCAAACAACAGATGTTATTCTGTTCTTGAAGAAACACTGAAACCTGCTATCCTTCCCCCTTTTATAGCTGTTGTAACACAAGGGAGTGGGGTTTTGCTTCAACCTAGATAGACATTACTTATTCCCTGCTCTACCTAAACGAAGAGCTGCATACTATGTTTACAATTAACTTTAACATTAGAGGACTTTCCAAAGTCCATTAGAGGACTGCAAACTACGATTTGCAGTCATCCTCTCCCCACCATAGAACACTTGCAGACAAAACCTAGGAAAAAGATGAGTCTTTGACAATAGCTTGAAGGCTGACAAACCGTTTAACAGCCTGGCACGGGTAAGCTAAGATAGAATCAAGTCACTGAGATTCTAACAGAAACACATCCCTTAAAAACACAAGACTGCAGCACTTTCAGTGAAAGCACCTGAGCTGATAAGATGCAATTCTAAAAGAAAAAAGGTTTCCTGGAGGAAACCTTGACGTGGGTGCCAAGGGATCAAATTAACATTCAAGGTTTACGGGATATTACCAATATTTTGAATTGTACCTAGAAACTCAAAGAGAAGGAAACAGCTTTCAAAGAAGCAGCTATCATAACTACCATCTTGCATAGTTATATGCATATAGCTATGCATAGCTACCATCTCAATAGCTAAATATTTGTATTTATTCTAAAGATTCAAGAATAATTTCATTAAAGGATGGATAACTACAGCAAAATCCCTAAAATGCAGATCCAGTTTTAACTGTCTTGCATGGTACGGATAAAAATAAGTACCTTTCTGGCCTCCTGCAGTACCTGGTGGAAAAGATGAAGAATTCTGCCAAAAGTCTTCAACTAAGAACTTCCGTTTCATGGGTACTTGATCTAGTTAACAATAGGGACAAATATCATACCTTCCCATACGTATCCTAAGGTGCTATGTGAACTAAGCCTCAGGGAGCTTTCTTTTCATTTAAATCTTCATCTATGTTCAATGCTAAAAACCACAGACACTGCAAGTCCGGTGTATAACAAAATCATTCCAAATTCTCAATAAGCAGCATACCAGTGGCAAGCAGGTATTAGATTACGCTCCCAAGAATGCTGTGTTGAGCAGAAAGAGATAAAAATCACAGAGCTCTGTGGAACTGTATCAGAGACAGTCATGAGGACATAGGAGCAACGTGACAATAAAGTTACAAAACAAAATCCAAGCCAGAAGCCACAGGTAGCTTAGCAAAGCCTTTTTAATCAGTTATATCAAATAATGCTGCCAGTGTTTAATATAACAGCACGAGCACTTGATTGCTGTCCATGGCTAGAAAACAGTCTCTACCCAAAGCTACCCAAAGGGACAAAAAAAGCAGTGGACTTCAGATGATATCAGAAGTTATTTCATCAATTTCCAAATACCCTTACCTAAAAAGGAAAGCTTAGAAAGAATTCAATAACCAATGAGATCAGTAACAACAGACTGTTAGGACTCCTGCTTAAGAAGCAACCACCACATTTGCTAGAAGCTGGCCTAGTGTAGAAAGGTATTGATAAGGCACCATTCTAAGATCAAATTAAATTATTTAGCCACAAAAAATATGCACAAGTAATAAACTGCAATTCTCCACTTATCTAATGCAATCTGTTAAAAAAAATAATTTTGACACCTCTATATATTAGAAGTACTGCATCTCTTCCAAGGAAAAATTATACACAAAATATTATTTTATGGTGATAAATGCTTGACTTTACTGCTAAACAGAGGCAACGTGATTTAACCTCAAAGGCTATTATTCAAAACAGCTCCATAATCCAGGAAGAAAAAAAACCCAAACTTATCACTTACATCACAGTAAGCCTAAACAACCTTTTCTATTACCAATACCCTCATTTTTATTTCTATTTCTTACAGACATTCTGTACAAATGAAATATCTAGTATACAAGGCAATAAGAGAAAACTATCATTTGTAAAACTGGTAAAAAGAAAAAAAGTTGCATTTGGTGGTGATATGGTAAAGGGAAAGAACTGAAGATTCTTTTCTGCTTTCCTAGTTTTTTTCTGCTGCAACACTGCCTGAACTCTTCTTTTCCCCCCCTCATACATCTCCAGTGACTTCCAGCTTTTAACAGCACAACGGTCCAACTCAAAACCTTAAAATAACCATGCATACGTTTATATGAATTACATAAAAAGATCAGCATATCTGTCTGTCTTCCTTGCTGTACAGGTAGAAATTATTTTGTTTCACCCTTACTGCAGTCATTGTTAAGGCTTTGCAGTAAAGCACCAATTTAAGGAAGATGGTACACTACAGGCATTTAGCACCTGTTAAGCTTGGCACCAGCCTTACTAGCTTTTTGAAGCTTCACACTTCAATTAAATTAAAAGTGTTTTAAACAGAAACAGAGCTCAGGCCTTACATTTTGAACTATGCAGAAACAGATACTTACCCCAACTCTGTCATGCCATCAACAAATTCCTTTTTGCTGAATTCACATTGAGTAGCTGCCCTGAACTTCCATGCTACAACCAGAACACTGATACTGGCTGGGTCCAGGCTTAAATCATCACAGAACTGTTGAATGCCATCAATACCAATTTTATTTTCATCTTGTGGGTCTGCAGTTCAAAATACAGAGAGCAGAAATGTAATTATTTACAAAAAATATTTACAATAATCATCTGCACAGCCTTGCTAAACTCCATAACACAGGTCTTCATTTTTTTCACAAGCTTCACAAATGTCTTCACTTGAAATCTAGTTAATTTTAGAAGTACCTTGAAGAGTACCTGTAAACAGATTAAGTATGCTGCAAACTTCCCTAGAAATTGGTTTGCAACTTTTTCCTAAATTCATCAGCTAACATCAATGAAATAGTTTTGTCTTCTCTCCAGAATGATCTATGAAAGATCTGAATTAACCAAGGAGATGCCTGACTACATCTAAAAACAGTAAGGCTGATAAACACATCAAAACGTACAAGACATTTACTGCTTAGCATGTATTAAACTTTATATGAAAATCAAAACCAAAACCAAACAAAAACAAAACACCTACCAAGTGAGCCCACAGATTTTTTTCCTGATAGGGATATACGAGAATCCACTATAACTGTTTAAAGACCACAGTTAACTCAAACATTTTTGGTTTTTAATTATAAGTCAAGGAAATCACCAAAGCATGGCTCAAACAATGCCCTTAGCATAACAGGGTCTTAAGCTAAACAGTACAACTTAGGAAATATTATGTTTCAGTAGTACTAAGTTTACTACCTTTCTGAATGTCAGAACCATGCTTCATAACTACCTGTGTCAGGGTAGTTGTCACTGTAACAGTACCAAAATTCTCTTTCTCAAAAAAACCCTCAAACAAACAAAACTCCCTGCATGTAAACTTAAATATGGGAGAAAAAAAAACCAAAACCAAAAAACAGAAAAAAACCCAACCCAATGACCAAACCAAAACACCTTTAGTTTTCAAAGCTTCACAGTTTACAAACTACAAAGCTGTCTTTCCCAGCTTTTCATAGGAAGACATTTCAGTATTGTAAGTTAGGCTATGTAGAAAAGTATCCCTCAAGTAAATTTAAAACTAACTCCTTAAACAGGTAAGATTTTCAACCATGCTATTAAGTCTGTATCCAAGGACTTGATTTAAAAAAAAAAAAAAAAAAATCAAGTCTAAAGAAAACTTTCTCTTTTTTTAAATTTTTTTGGCAGTGTTAAGCTAAGATCTCTTCCACTTTTCCAGCCAATACTACAGTGGAAGAAATGCTAAAATACAGGGAAGAAGTTAATTTAGCAAAGATTTATACCCATTAAACAAAGAATTACACCCATGATATAATTCAGAGACCTTTGAGCAAGAATAACATATAGATAATATATATAATACATAATAACATATATATCTATATTGCTGTATGCCACATCTAGTTCAAAGACATGTAAAATGCATTTCTTGTATATTTGAGGAGTAATTGAAGAACCAAAGGCATAAAGTGCACTAGCGTTGAAATCAGTGGAAAAATTCTGATGGATTTCAACCATATATGTTTCATCCTTATCATGTTTCACGTCATCCAGGTAACTAGGAACAAAAATGAAATTGTTGTTTTGACAGAGTTGCTGGATCAACAGATAAGAAAACTAACAAAAAGACAGCACAGAAAATGAAAGACCTCTCATCTCAGATTTCAGATATAGTGCAATGTATGTAGTATTCTACAGGCCCTGTAGGACAAAGGAATTCTTTGTTGTTGCAAGGCAAATGACTCAGGTTTAAACTACGTATGAAAAAAGAAAGAATGCTTAACCAAACCTTTTATTGTTTTCTCTCAAATGAGAGAAAAAACCTTGTGAAGGTTTTGTTCAAGTTTACAACTTTACTTAAGTGTTAAAGTGCTATAAGTGCAAAGGTGTGCTGCTATCCAAAACACAGACATACATCTGACTAGACCTTCTTTCACAAAACCAAGCGGTGCAGTTTGCCACTGATAGAAAATGATGAATAATAAATAACATTTGTGATTTTTTTTTTATTTTAGCTATTCTTAGTAGCATTTACGAATTTGTATATATTTTTAACCCAGCAATCTCCAAGACTGGCATGCAAGAAGCAAACAAAAGATTTAGATATATGTTATTTATATATTTACATATATATACACAAAATAAATAGAGTGGTTCTCTAGGTTGTTTTTTCCCCCAAAGGAAATGCTATAGTGTTGCTAGTTCTTTGTCCCTACACAATTCATTACCAGATAATAATGAAATATTAAAGCATGTCTATACTTAAAATAGAACACACTATGTAAAGAGTAACAAAAAAAAAAGGTGGAAACAGTATCATAAGAACGGGATAAAGTGTATACAAAGCATGCCATACACTGCAATCAGAAAAGTACATAAAATCATAGTTGAGTAATTGTAAAGAGTTCATTTTTTAAAACACGAGATGTATGGATCTCAGCAGGGGCTGGTAATGATTCCAGCCCGCTCTGCTCTAACATGTAATGAACAATGCACACATTCACGTCAGACAGCCACATTTCAGAAAGCACTGTTACCTGGATCATGTACATTCTTATATTTACATGACTATCTTCTATTTTTTTCTGTTCTTTTTAAACAATGCTGTAAAATAAATGGAAAAGAAACAGCTCTGCCTTTAATCCACTTCCCTGTGTTTTTGCCTCCAAGCCTCTTTGAACAGGCACATTACTTTTGCTGTAATATGCCAGCACAAAGAATAAAATAAGGATGGAGTGTCTACGCCTAGCTTTTGAGTCTTCTTATTTGACTGTTTTGTCAGACTCCTAGCTGTAATGTTATCTGAAACATTTTTTTATTTTAATGAATAGAAATACTACTATCTTTGAACAAAATCAACTCCCCCAAATATCAGTATAAGAATAGTATGTATTATTTTGCCACACAAAGTACATTGTACATATACCTAATAGCAGCCACTGGCAATAAATCAAATAAGTTGCATAATAAGCTTTACTCTCCTTTCCACCTCATGCAGCTGAGACTATTTCCTCATGATAGGTTGAATTTCCTACTGTGAATTTAAACTCTACAGGAATACCTACAGAAGTTGCGTACTGAACATTAAGAGCATTTAAAACCTTTTTCATTCTTATCTTACTGCCACAAAGACAGAGCGAGAAGCAAAAGCTAGCAATCTTTCCTTATAAGTCCTTAAGAATGACAGAGGGAAAAGGAGAAATACCACTCACACAAAATAATTAGAAAAAAACCCCGAAATCCACAAAAAAAAACCCCAAGCCTTACCTTTGTATCGATTATACAATTGTTCTAATTTCTTCCTGTCTACTGAATTTTTCATGGATTCTTTGTAGTACAAGTCTGGATTCTGGAAGTAGTTGTCTGTTGCCACTTCTAGTTTCCATTCATTCTGCATTAAGCAGTGTATAGCAGTCCTTTCACCAGCCTGGGTAAATGCCATAAACTGGCGGACCTTGTCCTTCTGAGACGATTTAAGTTTATGCTTTGGGATGCAAAAGAAGCAGGAAAGCCAATGAAGCTAATCCAGAAGTTTGTTTCAGCATTCTACTACTAATGCCTATCTTTATAAAGTTTTAGTTTTCTTGTTGATGACAACTTTCACTTCAGAATTACAGGAAGACAAAGCCTTGTTCTTCTGCAGTTAAAAAGACAGCATTTTCTTCTGAAAATTGAAATGACAGCATCTATATATACATATTTAGCAGCAGATATTCTGGCAGTAATAGATTTGTATTTCTGCTTTATTGCTCACATATGCAGAAGTTTTTCCTGTTCTGTAACAGTAGTAAACACAACTTTCATCATATAACAATATGGTTATCTTCTGAAAATATGCCTAGTGGTTACACAAACAAGAAATTACAAAGGCACAACTTATAAATTCTGAGATTCTGTATAAGTCCTTCCTACAAAGAGAAAAACTGCTCAACAGTTTTCTTAGTATTTTCCTAGCAACAACGAACAATGCAAAGTTTAATCATTTTAAGTGATCAGCTGAAAAAGACAGAAGCATTTCTCACATTTTTATGTTGGAAATCATTGCCAACAATAGACATAAGACAAGAAGAAAATAGATAAAGCAGTCATGTCAGAATGTAACATTTGCTGCATGTTACAAGAAGACTATGAAGTTGCTGCAAATGTGATCTAAAACTTTAACTCTAAAAAAGATGTTTGTACTATTAATACGTTAAACAACAAAACTGCCTATTAGAGTGGTATACAGGAATCAGTAAGATGTTCTCTTAATGGTAGCTAATTGCAGCAACCATATTGACACAATATCCCTAAACTCCTGGAAAACCCAAGAGGTGGGAACAGGGATTTTACAGGGAACTAATTTGCTATTAACATAGTTCAACATTATTCTTTACATGAAACCAGAAGAAGAAGGAGATAGATTAAATCAAATTCTGGCTTCTATTATATTCTGATACTTTCCAATTTTATTAAACCATACTTAGCACATGTTCCGGGCCAACAGTTAAGCAGAGAAATTTGTCTAAACTCCTCACTACTGCTTAAATCATCTGGTACAACAGAAAATTTACTGGTCTCTTAAATAACAGGGGAGAACTGAATCCTGATTCAGTGAGCAGTAAACATAGGACCATCTTTCAGTTTACTTGTTATCTCTTGTACGCATATGGATGGTGACATCTTGGCTACAGATGGTCCTGAGACAAGAAACACATCATGTAAACAAGATAAGGACTTGGGTCTTTCCTACAAGATTTTTCAATTTTATAGAAGAAGAAACATGTAAAGGGTTGTTTGTTTTGATTTTTTTTTTATACAAGAAGAAACATGCAAAGTGGGAATAAAGCTGACAAAATAACTACAACATATTTTGTTAAGAAAACACTCAATAATCCTTTGAGTGCAAGCTCTGTGCAAACCCCCCCTCCCCCCAATTTTCATGAAGGTCTAACTATGAGGGTCTCCCTGCACTAAGATCTCCCTCAGTCACATACAACTTCTTCTCAGCAACAAAGTTTGCGTCGATCACTTCAAAACAGAGCTCTCCTACAACAATTCCAGAGTAAAAAACAAAAACAAAACCAAAAACCCGCGTCCTCTCACAAGTCTACCTAACGCCCGGCATTTAGGGGTATTTCCTCGGTTCAAAATTAAACACCGAATCTATTTGAAGGAATCAGAGCCGGGAAACACACTCGAGTACCCCATCGACCGCGCAGTGTAAGTTACCCCACTTCATTTGTGTCGAAGGCTCTTTTACGGGGGGGGGGGGGGGNNGGGGGGGGGGGGGGGCTCGGCCTGCACCTTTCCCCACCGACCCCGCCTGGGACGGCCCGGCCGCCGCCACCGCTGCACCTGCTGCCTCCCGGGGCTGGGGCCGGGGGTGTCGGGCGACAGGGCCCCCGCCCGGTGGCGGAAGGCGGCGGGAACGAGGGACAACGGGGCTCCGGCAACCTGCCCCGCCAGCCCCAAGCCCAAAAAAGGCAAAGGTACGCGCCGCGCCGGCTGCCGCCGCTCGAAATACCCGCGGCGGCGCCGCCCGTCCCCCCCCCCCGCCTTCTCTTCCCTTCTTCCCCGCCGCCCCCGGTGACCTTCCCCCGCTCACCGGCCCCGGCAGAGGGAGGCCCGTCCCGCACGGTGTGGG